>JBAMJV010013114.1:0-25371 GCA_037951105.1 Echinarachnius parma
GACCGCAGCCACCGCATCACGCCGCGTCAGAGGCAGGACGGAAACCGAGATCATGACCCATCCATGCCATCGACATCATTCGCGGACGCGACACGGAGAAGAAAGCCTAGAGCCGTCATCGTTCGCTTCAGTCGTTACAACGCACGTAACGAAGTATACAGAGCGAGAACCAAGCTGAAAGACGTACAGGGCCCGAAAATCTACATTCGCGAAGATCTGACTAGCAAGCGGGCCACACTCTACTGGGAGGGGTGTATTCTGAAAATGTAGCGGAGATAAAAATTTTATCTCCCTAAAATAAAATCGCGCTAAAAAAATTTTAAATCGGTATTCTGAAAAAGATTTTAAGGAAATTTGTAACGCTTACGCCAATGCGCGCTGTCAATTAAAGCCACGCCCCTTGCTGCTCGTTTGACCAATGAAAATATCGCTTACATCGATATTTTTATTCATTTGCATATGATTTTAAGACCACGTGGGAATTACGCCGTGATTAAAATTTATATTGCAAGTTTATGTATTATTTGTTTGAACGTAATCGAGATAAAATAATCACAATGATAAAGTCGGATGTGGATAAGATTCGTTTGGTCTCAAAGATTCATGTTGGAATCGAGTTCGAGGCCATTTTTGGTAATAAACTATTATTAAATGTATGTAATGGAAGTGTTTCTTCAAGTTGTCTTGTCATTGAGAGACATTACAGACACAGATTGTTTCGTGAAGTCATTAAAGACCCATCTTTTTGTTTAAATCTTCTTCTTCTTCTTCTTCGGGTTATTCTTTTTTTGCACTATAATAATATTTATCTTTTCTTTACTTGTATAATTGTCTGTGTATATTAAAATGTTGTTTTTGTAGGTTGTAATATATTTCGTTTATTTAATTAAGTATGTAAAGCGCATGGAGAGTCATTTTGAGTATTATGCGCTCTATAAATGTATATTATTATTATTATTGTTTTTGTGTGGTTGTGCTGTCAGATGATTTGTATGAAAAATGATAACGAATTTAAGGCACAATAATTTCTGATATTTTTATGGGGGGAACAGTAACAGTCATGACCTTCGAATCTCTGACTAATTACTTGTGTCCAAAATAAGCGTGTTTAATCTCATGCGCACGCAAAGTTTGCTAAAAGCGCGCCATATCTATACACCCGTATAAACGGGTTGGTTTGTTTATTAATAATTCTATTCCCGTTACTGTATGTAATCAATCTAACAGGCAATTCATACTTACGTCTAGCACTGGCTCGGCACTGGATAAATCCACTGCCGAGCCAGTGCTAGACGAAAAAGCCGACCATTCATACTCGGCATCAACAGTGGATAACTGACGCGCAAGTATAAATACAACAGTGGATCGAAAAGCTGTCTAGGACATGACTGGGCATGCGCACTAGTACACTTCTATTGTGACGTAACGATGACTTGCAAATTCTGAACGCGCAATACCGTACTGCGCATGCGCAACCTTGTGCTAGACGAGGTGTCTAGCATCAACAGTGGATCAACAGTGGATCAAAGTTATGCCAGGCTGAGCACAGACTGATGCTAGACATTCCATTCATATCTGCGTCTAGCAGTGGATTTATCCAGTGCTGAGCCAGTGCTAGACGTAAGTATGAATTGCCTGTAACTAACAGGCAATTCATACTTACGTCTAGCACTGGCTCAGCACTGGATAAATCCACTGCCGAGCCAGTAGTGCTAGACGAAAAAGCCGACCATTCATACTTGGCATCAACAGTGGATAACTGACGCGCAAGTATGAATACAAACAGTGGATTGGAAATGTCTAAGACATGACTGGGCATGCGCACTAGTACACTTCTATTGTGACGTAACGATGACTTGCAAATTCTGAACGCGTACTACCGTAATGCGCATGCGCAACCTTGTGCTAGACGAGTGTCTAGCATCAACAGTGGATCAACAGTGGATCAAAGTTATGCCAGGCGGAGCACAGACTGATGCTAGACATTCCATTCATATCTGCGTCTAGCAGTGGATTTATCCAGTGCTGAGCCAGTGCTAGACGTAAGTATGAATTGCCTGTAATTTGCTTTATATTATGTCTCTTTGTCGATCCGATAATTTCGTCGCCCCTTCTATAGCCGATCGAAGCGGCGGCCGGGCCGCCGGCGGCCATGCGCGTGTTGATGCTCGTGGAGTATTCGTGCTCCAAGAAGCGCTGCCAAAGCTTGCTTTTCGATTCAAGTCACAGAGATAAAACTGCTACTTAGTGATTATAAGTTCTGTTGTAAATTTCATGTTAAAGTTATTTTCAGAATACCGATTTGCCTCATTTGCATAAAATTTGCATATCTTCCATGGCAACTACAATACATTTTAGCGCTGGCTTAAAATGTGTAGTGACGTAGATAAAAATAAAATCGCACAGTTTCAGAATACCGATTTCCTTAATTTTTTTAAAATTACGTAGATACAATAAATTTTAGCTTAAAATCGATTTCAGAATACACCCCCAGTCAACAGCAAGAAGACCAAGACATGCTGGACCCAAGATGGGTCCATCTTCGCCCTCACGCGAGACTCCAAGAAAGTGAGAATCAGCGACGCCCATGATATTGACAATTTGTAAGAAAATACTCATCTTCATAACTGATTTTAATATTATCATAGCCTACCATTAATTATGTCATGTGATGCTGCTAACGATGTTTTTCCATGTTTGATCTGCCGCAAAGAAGTAAAGGAGAATCATAATGCTTTGTTGTGTATTACATGCAACACATGGGCACATTTTAAATGTTCGAGAGCTTCTTGGGACACCTTCAACTCCGACAAAAACTGGACTTGTGACATATGTCTTTTTAAAGAATTACCACAAACTGTACATTTTAATGAATTTGACACTTACGATCTATCACAACATAGAGTGGATGGCTATAAGTATGACAGTGTTGAGAACACTTTTGATAAACTGAAATCTTCGTCAGGTATTAATATTGCCCATTTGAATGTCTGCTCATTGTTAAAAAATATTGATGAGGTGAAACATACTTTGATAAATAATAACATTCATATATTTTCTTTATGTGAAACACGATTAGATGAGTCTGTTAGTGAAGCATACATATGTATTTCAGGTTATAGAAGTGTAAGGCTAGACCGAAACAGAAATGGAGGTGGAATTATCACATATATTAAAGATAATATACCATTCAATGTAAAACAGGACCTGATGGTTGATGACTTAGAGCTCATGTGTATTGAAGTTTCCTTACCCAAACAAAAAACATTTATGGTTGTATATTGGTACAGACCACCGAATTCCCAAAATATGATGTTTGATAAATTTGAAGCAGTACTTCAGTCATTGGAATCAACATCGAAAGATGTTTTAATTATGGGAGACCTAAATTGTGATTTTATTAAATAACCATTAAATCATCAGACGAAAATACTGAAACGTTTCGGTGAGGAATATGATTTAAAACAGCATGTTGATAAACCAACAAGAGTAACACCAACTTCTTCAACCTTAATTGATGTACTATTTTCTTCAAATCATGACAAAGTTACTTTCTGTGACGTCATCCCACTGAGCTTGAGTGATCATTATATGATAGTATGTTCTCTCGGAAGAGTAAAATATCCTAAATCACAACATAAATATGTTAATTCTCGCAATATGCGTAGATTTGACGTAGATAAATTCAAAACTGATTTACGTCAAGTGAACTGGGATGCTGTTTTAGAAGATTCTGATCCAAATAATGCGTATGAAACTTGGGCTGTTAAGTATGATATAGTTTTGAATAAACATGCTCCTTTAAAAAGAAAAATAGTGCGTCAACAAGAGTCACCCTGGATTAATGATGATATATTAAATAAAATACGTGAACGAGACCGTATGAAACGTAAAGCTAAACGTACTAAACTAGATAGTGATTGGACTTTGTATAAAAAATCACGAAATTCTGTGACGGCAATGATAAGGAGAGCAAAACGTTCATACGTCTCTGAAAGTATTTTGAATAATACAGGTGATAATACAGCAATGTGGAAGTCATTGAGGCGCATAATGCCTAAAAACAAAATGTTAGCTCTATTCCAAAAATTACTGTTGATAGAAAAGAAATAACAGGTTCCAAAAATATAGCATAATGTTTTAATGATTATTTTGTTGATTTAGCTACAAGAAGAAAAGAGACCAGAAAGTTTGGTACTAATATGGAGCAGTATATGACTCCCGTTGATTGTATATTTAGGTTTACAGAAATTTCCCAAGAGGATGTTTTGAAATGTATACATGATATTGCAAGGAACAAGGCCACTGGCCTTGATCAAATCCCCGCTAGCATTGTTAAAGACTCTATTGAATGTATTGTTCAACCACTTACACACATCATCAATTTATCACGAGTGACGGGGAAAATCCCCGATGTTTGGAAAAAGGCTCGTGTAACTCCCATACACAAAGGTGGAGATACCTCAGACCCCACAAATTATAGACCGATTTCGATCCTTCCTATTTTGTCAAAAGTATTGGAAAGATTGGTATTTAATCAAGTATATGATTATTTGTCGGTAAATAATTTACTGAATAAAAATCAACATGGTTTTCGCCCTAACCACTCCACTTTAACTGCCCTTATGTCTTTGACTGATGACATGATCAAATATATAGATGAAGGAAATGAAGTTGGTGTTGTTACACTAGACTTAGAAAAGGCTTTTGACTTGATATCCTTCGACATATTATTGAAAAAACTAAAATACTTTGGCTTTGACCAAACAGTTATTAAATGGTTTCAGGATTATTTTTTGGGTAGAGAGCAATCCACATTAGTAAATAGAAGTTTATCTTCGAGCCGTACTGTAAAAAGTGGTGTACCCCAGGGTAGTATACTTGGGCCGTTATTATTTATTATTACATTGAATGATATACATACATCTGTTAATAAATGTTCAATCTCTCTTTACGCTGATGATACATGTATGTACTATGCTTCAAAGGATCCCAAAGATTTAGAGAAATCAATTAATGACTTGAAGTCTATAATGCGTTGGTTTTCAAGTAATGAACTTTTGCTTAATATAACCAAAAGTTAATTTATGTTAGTTGGATCTAAATACAATTTGCGCCATTTTTCTGATGTTATAATAAGTATTGGTAATACAAAACTACAGAAAGTTACGGAGTGTAAACATCTTGGGGTCATGCTTGATTGTAATCTTTCATGGGACCAGCAAAAAAGGCACTAAAAACATTCCAAGCTCTCAGACGAGTGAGGCAGTTCGTAGATAAGACGACTTTCCTTGTACTTTATAAGACTTTGATTCAACCCCACTTTGATAATAATAGTTTGATTTGGATGAATGGGCATCTTACACAGTTAAGTCGCCTTCAGGTTATACAAAACAGATGCTTACGTTTGGTACTTGGTGTAAATAGTCGCTTCAATAGGGAAACTTTATATAGAACACTTGGTGTCGATCAACTGGAAGTACGCCGAAAAGAACAAGCGTTGTTTTTATTTTTAAGTTACTACACAATCTTGCCCCTCCATTGTTGTCATCCCGCATAGAATTAAAACCCCACTTAGATTATAGATTACGCCATGCAAGCACCCAAATTGAATTGCCTCGACCCCGCACAAACTTTATTCGAAATAGCCCATTATATGATGCATCAAAACTGTTCAACATTCTACCTATTTATTTACGAATTATACACGACGTTAAGATATTAAAAAAGGAAATTATGAAACTATCCATACTAGATTTATAATTCATGTGCATATTAGTTGCTGAATGATTGTTTGACTCGTGTACTTATGCCTATTGGTTTTCTCGTTCATTCTGATTAATATCTGTAAATTATTATTACCCCAATCTTTGTAAATATGTTTTATTTTCCCCTCTTTAAATAACCTGTTTGTAATGAATATTTTGTATTATTTTATGTATTTCTGTATTCTTTTGTTCCACGGCCCTGCTGAAAAACAGCTTGTAGCTGAAAGCGGGCATTTTACTATTGTATATACCGTGATTAAAGGGCAATGAAACCCAAGCAAAATGTTGCTTTCATAGTCTTGAAGAGATTAAGAAGAATATTCTCTGAAAGTTATAGCATAATCGGGTAAGAAACAAGAAAACTATGGCTCTTTGAAGATGTCCATTTATTCCTATGGGGAACTCAAATTGGCAACGCACTCTGATAAGTGTGTGGACAACTCCCCATATGTTTTGTACACAAATGTTCCCATTTTTACAGTTTTCTTCATAGTCACATTTTTCCATTCCCCTCAACTCATGATATGTTATGTATAAAAGCATTCTACAAAACATATGTTGAACTCGAACGAAGGGTAAACATACATTTTGAGAAAATTTAACAAAACTGAAATTTTGTGTACAATATGTATGGGGAGTTGTCCACAACTTTGCCAGAGTGTGTTGCCAATTTGAGTCACTCGAAGAAATACATGGCTCTTTTCAAAGAGCCATAGTTTTCTTATTTCTTGACTGATTGTGCTCAAATTTTCAGAGATAATTCATTATATGTAGTGTCTTATAGTGCTTACAACAATTTGTCTGGATTTCATTGTCCTTTAAATAAAATAAACAAAACAAACAAACAAAAAACTTTTCTTCAGACATAATGTCGTATGACATTCCAATGAACCAATGAGATTCACACAAAAGAGATCCCTCGCCAGTTAATTTATTCAAACATCTGTTTTAACCAATACAGCATACAAGACATGTTTACCAATTAGACCGGCAGCCCAGAGGTCTTTTGTGCATCGAAAAGCGTACTGATTGTTGAACATATGAATATTTAGAGGAGAATGTAACAAATCAAAAAATATGAGTCTCCTGGGGTGTACCCGTGGATAAAGGGGTCCTTTGCGCCTCCAAAGTTTGCGAATGTACCGTGTTCAACATCGCTCACGGCGGGGAGAGCGAAACAGATAACAAAAGGATCACTGATACGTATCTGGCAATTTTACGTTGCCTGTTTTGAAAGACGAAATACACGTTGATGCGTTGGGGATTATATCCAAAACCTCTTGCAACTTAACAAATATGTCTTACAGATTACAGAATAGATATTGATAGCACGTTTGAATATGCAAAGGCCATATAAATACATTTGAATGAACCCCATCACCCAAACAAGATCAAACAGGGTTAGGGTTAGGGTTAGGGTTAGGGTAATTCATTTTAAGACATTACATAAACACCCGTCTCGAAAATAGCCGAATGCAGAGGAACCAATATGAGCGCATGGCATAGCGACAGGGCACACACAAACACACACACACATTCACCTATGGTCATGCGTCCATTGTCCTCTACATGCAGCTATGGCGCCAATACACACATAGAACTGACCTTTACGTTTGGTTTTGTGCAGCGATCGTGTCGTATGGGTTCATTTATAATATTTACGTACGGAAATACAATTTCTGAAAGTGGAAGGTAATTTTTTTAAAACAACTTTGACGAGTCGATCTTCAACATTCAGAGGCAACTGTAGGGTAATTTAACGGATGACATTTGTATCCAATATGTATTCTGTAATCTAGGGTTAGGGTTAGGGTTAGGGTTAGGTGTAAGGGGTATTTGCGGTCGTGGGGAACCTTGAATATAATGTGTAAAAATATTTTAATGTCCCTTAATACACCATTGAAATTGCTCATGAATTTGTTGGTACTTGCTGGTTCTTTCAACTGACAAATTGTTCCTTATAAGTAACCGATTGTTGCTATAACTGACATATTGTTCATTATGAGTGACTGATGGTTCCTGTAACTGACAGATTGTTCCTTATAAGTGACCGATGGTTCCTATTACTCTGAGATTGTTCCTTCTAAGTAACTGAATGTTATTTCATACAATTGGTTAGGGTTAGGGTTAGGGTTAGGTATAGGGGGTATATGCGGTCGTGGGGAACCTTGGATATAATGTGTACAAATCTTTTAATGTCCTTTAATACATTATTGAAAGTGCTCAAGAATTTGTTGGTACTTGGTGGTTCTTGTAACTGACAAACTGTTCCTTATAAGTGACCGATTGTTCCTGTAACTGACAGTTTGTTCCTTATAAATGACCGATGGTTCCTATAACTGACATATTGTTCCTAATGAGTTACTGATGGTTCCTGTAACTGACAGATTGTTACTTATAAGTAACCAATGGTTCCTTTAACAGACAAATTGTTTCTTATCAAGTTCAAGTTCAAGTTGATTTTATTGTCCATAAGGAAATTTGTTGCGTTACATGCAATAATCGGAGAAAACAAAATATTTACAACAAAATATACATTTACCTAAATCATAAGTCTTTTGATAAATTATTTTAAATAACCATTAGTATGTCCATGAGACAAGGAAGGTGCACACAATGCTTAACACATAATGCTTACAAACACCTACAAATATTAATATGTATTTTGATTGTTTTAGTAATTGTGTGTGTCCAAAAAGTCGATCCATAAATCAAAATGTATTATATCATATCATTTTATATTATTCCATATCAAATATCATTCAATTTCATTAACATGCTCATCAATTCCTATATTAAAGTATAGCATAGTTAATATAATGTTTCACATGAACACATACTCTATGCAATTATTTATATCAAGATTAGGCCTATGCAAAATTAAATGTCTAATCTGTATCGCTAATTCGCTATTCATATCATTCAAATTATCAACCATATTTAAACTGATCTTATTCATACATACTAATTTTGTAATATATATTACAAAATCTATATCTTAATTTAGTACAATTTAACATAATATTACTTACTCATAAAGCATACAAAATGATTCATGCAATTATGCAAATAATTCATTATCAAATTAACAATTATTTAAAAATATTGCATTAATTCTATAAACAGTCTATAAATGTGTAATTAACAATTAATTAATGTTACAAATTGAATGATTGCATTTACATAATATGTTTCTATAATAAACGCAATAAATACAAAGGCTAATATTGTTAATAATCAAATTAGTGTATATCCTTATTTTTGTTATAAATAATTCTAAATTCTATTCTATTAAATATAATTCAAAAAACAAAACTAAAATAAAGAACAAAAGCGTTTGCAAAATCAAAATTAGGAATTACCCATTTATGTAGAGGAAAATAATATATAAAGTCATACAAATCGATTAATTAAACAATTTAATAATTTATTTCCTAATTGTAGGCAGTTTACTTGAGATTAATTATATTTACTATTTAAATTTGATTTAGTACAGGACATTAACATAATTAATAGTACAACATGTGCTGATAGTACTAGGGTCTGATATTATAGACTAGTATGTATCGGACATCGTGGAGGTCTACGATGTCCGTGTACGTGCACTGAGCTTAACCAGAGTGCACTGTATAAGCGGATTACGTGAGCTACTTCTGGCTGACTGTGTGAGCAGCATTGTCGTGTTTATCATGAATAAAGATTCACACCTGAAATGACTTTGTACTCGACCATTATTGATTAGCATACCACAGAACCTTGCATGGTGTTAAGAAGTGGGCCTGCCTTGGACAATGAAGCGATCTGAGGAGGAGAAAGTGAAGTTTGAACCCGAAAAAAAGGTGAAGACGTTTTAGTTTGTTTCGCATGCAATACTCGTAACACGTAGGGTACGGAACCGCTACATACAATCAATACACTAAACCACTTATACACGGTGTCTATGACAATACATACATAACATGTCTCGGACTGAGAGTGTGGAATGTTATTGTGCATAGGACATACTAAGTTCAATGAAATTGCTTGTATTGTTATTTTGATTGGGTTTTAAAGTACCGCAATAGTAAAATAAGTTATTAAAGCATTGTTCTGAGAGGGTGAAAGAGTGAAATTGATTATGGCGACTAGTCTTAGCCAACCAGATTCATTGGATTTGAGTGGAAATCTAGCAGAGAATTGGAAGCGTTTCAAGCAGAGGTTTGAGTTGTTCAATGTTGCTAGTGGAATGTCGCAAAAGGATGATAAATGCCAGACTTCTATGTTTCTTCATTTCGTTGGGGATGGCGCCCTAGACATCTACAATACGTTTGTGTTCGCCGAAGAGGGTGATGAGATGAAACTTGAGAAAGTCATAGAGCAGTTTGAGAAATATTGCATGCCAAAACGCAATGTGACGTATGAAAGACATAGATTCTTCACGAGGTCACAGTGTGAAAGTGAAACGATTGATCAGTATGCTACAGAGTTGAGACATCGCGCACAGTCGTGTGAGTTCGAAGATTTGACAAACGGTTTGATTCAGGATAGAATTATCTGCGGAATGCTGGATAATGGGGTCCGTGAACGTCTATTGAGGCAAGATGCGTTAACACTCGATAAGACATTGCAGCTATGTCGTGCTGCTGAAACTACTCGAGCTCAAGCCAAAGAGTTGAGTTCCAAGGATAAGGTCTCCGTCGATGCTCTAGGAAGTGAGAAAAGGTTCTCTTCCAGGTCTCAGCAGAGTTTCAGGCAAGGTGAAGTTCGTAGGCCACGTCAGGGTCAGAATTCAAGGCTGAAACAGAACTCAAAGGGTACGTGTGGTAGATGTGGAAATTTCCATGGTCCAAATGGATGTCCGGCTCAAGGTCAAGTTTGCAGGAAATGTGGTAGGAAAAATCACTTCGCAAAGTGTTGTAAAACACCGGTAGACAGAGTTATTAATGAGTTACAGAATCTGGAGGTCGATGATGATTTCAACGTTGATGTCGTAGAGTCAGTGAAATCAAGTGATGACTGGAAGGTCAACTTGATTGTCAATGATAGATCAGTAGAATTCAAGTTGGATACTGGAGCTCAGACAAATCTAGTTCCGGAATCAGTGTATCAGAGTTTGAAACCAATACCAAAGTTGCATCCGGCGCGTGTGAGGTTGACAGGTTACAGCGGCGTAACCATCCCGGTCAAGGGACGTTGTTTTGTACAGGTTCAGTACAAAGGTTCAACTCACGCCATGGAATTTTTAGTTACTCCAGGAGAAAGACAACCGTTGCTAGGACTCCAAGCATGTGATGCGTTACAGCTTGTAAAAAGAGTATTGAATGTCAAGACTGAATCGAGACATGTGGTCGACGATTACAAAGACGTGTTTGAAGGGCTAGGATGTGTGCCAGGCAAGCATCACATCACACTAAACAATGATGTCAGACCCGTTCAACACGCATGTAGGAAAGTTCCGTTTCCAGTTCGAGATCAGCTCAAGGGTGAGCTAGATAAAATGGAACGGATGAAGGTCATCACACCCGTGGATGAGCCCACCGATTGGGTCACATCACTGGTGGTAGTCAAAAAGAAAAACGGCAAGCTCAGAGTGTGCCTAGATCCTAGAGATCTAAACAGAGCCGTCAAAAGGGAGCACTATCAACTGCCATCTAGAGAGGAAATCACTGCACAGTTTGCAGGTGCAAAACACTTCAGCAAACTAGATGCTTCAAGTGGATTCTGGCAGATTGAATTAGATGATGAAAGTTCACAGCTGTGTACTTTCATAACACCATTCGGAAGGTATCGGTTTCTCAGATTACCTTTCGGAATTTGCAGTGCCCCTGAAGTGTTCCACAAGATTGTGCACAACATGTTTGCACATATCCAAGGTGTCAACACAATGATGGATGACATTGTCGTCTGGGGTAGCACCCAGGAGGAACACGACACAAGACTCAAGGAGGTCCTTGACATTGCTAGAAAGGCAAACTTGAAACTGAACAGGGACAAATGTGAGTTCAATGTGAACCAACTGACCTTCATCGGTGACTTGATCAGTGAACAAGGTGTTCAACCTGATCCGAGAAAAGTCACAGCAATCATGAACATGGAAAGACCACAGTCCAAACAAGATGTTCAAAGATTTCTGGGTATGGTCAACTATCAAGGAAAGTTCATACCAGATCTCTCGACTAAGTCAGCGCCACTGAGAAGTCTGCTCGACAAGAAAAATGAGTGGATGTGGCAAGAAGCGCAGGAGAACGCATGGCGTCAACTCAAGGAAGCTCTGACGAAGGAACCGGTGCTGAAGTTCTATGACTGCGCTAGACCAACCAAACTGTCAGCAGATGCGTCGAAGAATGGACTAGGAGCAGTACTACTGCAGCAACATGGCGAGGATTGGTGTCCCATAGCCTACGCATCGAGATCAATGACTGATGCAGAAACCCGCTACGCACAGATAGAAAAAGAAATGCTAGCGATGACGTATGGATGTGAACGATTTCACCAGTACATCCATGGACGACAGGTAGAAGTAGAGACTGATCACAAACCACTCATACCGTTGTTCACGAAACCATTGACTGACTGCCCACTTCGCATTCAACGCCTGCTCATCAGGGTGCAGAGATATGATCTGACAGTATCCTACACACCCGGTAAATACATGTACACAGCAGATGCATTGTCAAGAGCTGTGGATCCAGGGGCTGACATGAATGTGGAGCGCGAAGAAGACATCAAGATATATGTCGATGCAGTCATGATGAACCTGAAAGTGTCATCCAACAGACGAGAACAGTTTGTTGATGAAACAAAGAAAGACAAGACACTACAGCAGCTGTTAGGAGTCATCAAAGATGGCTGGCCTGAATCAAAACAGCAGTGTCCAGTAGCTATCCGAGAGTACTGGCACATCAGAAGTGAGCTATCTGAAGCTCAAGGCTTGATACTCAAAGGCAACAAGATTGTTGTACCAGCATCAATGAGGCGTCAGATGCTGAGTCAGATCCATGAGGGTCACCAGGGCATTGAAAAGTGCAAGAGACGTGCAAGAGTTGTCTTGTATTGGCCCAGAATCAATCAAGACGTTGCGGAAATGGTACAAAATTGCCATTCGTGCCTGATGTACAAGCCAAAACAGCAGACGGAGAGTCTGCAGCCTCATGCAGTGCCGAACAGACCGTGGGAGAAAATCGCGGCTGATCTGTTCATGCTGAACAGGAAGGACTACCTAGTGATAGTGGATTACTATTCACAGTTTGTAGAAGTCCGTCAACTGAAATCGACTAGCAGCAATGCAGTGATTTTGCAGATGAAAGAAGTCTTTTCAAGACAAGGCACTCCATGTGAGCTAGTGACAGACAATGGTCCGCAGTTTGCAAGCCGCGAATTTCAGAGCTTTGCAACAGAGTGGGACTTCCGTCACACCACGTCAAGTCCATACTACCCCCAATCAAATGGACTTGCAGAGAATGCAGTGAAGATTGTGAAAAATCTCATTCGCAAGAGCCAACAAAGTGGACAGGATGTCTACAGAGCGCTACAGATCTACAGGAGCACACCACTTGAGTGCGGCAAGTCGCCGGCGGAACTCCTGTACAGCAGACGATTGAGATCGAACTTGCCCATGATGGACAATCTCCTTGATCCCCAGCACGTCGATCCTCAAACGGTGAGGGAAAGGTAGGAAGGGCAGAAAGCAAAACAAAAGAGACACTATGACCAACACGCTCGAGACCTACCAGAGTTCAGCGTAGGAGATCATGTCAGACTTCAAGACATGCAGAACAATCGTTGGTCACAACACGGGGTCATCAGGACCAGGCTGCCAAATCGTTCATATTTGGTACAGCTCGACAACGGCGAGATTCGACGACGAAATCGACGTCATATTCGACCGGCGCCACAACGCAGAGATGAGGGAATCATCGCAGCGCAGACGGACAGCGATTCCGAGGACGTCGCAGTCAACGATGACGACAACCACGCGCGACGAGGTGATCGACCAGCGTCGCCAGGACCACCAGCGTCATCATACTGGACCACCAGGAGTGGACGACCCGTCAAGCCCCCAGAGCGCTTGGATCTTTAAGATTTAGGATATACAGAATTTAAAGAACATAGACAATAAAACAAAATATGCATGTTCCATGTTTGGACTTTAAAAAGAAACATGGATAAGATTTTAAAAGGACTATTGAAATGAGATTCTTGAAATGAATAATTGACAAAGACTCTTAAAATGAAACCTTGAAAAGATTGTTGATTATTGAAAGTGAAAGTTACATTTATTATGACAAAACAGCATTCAGTTTAAAATGTCATATTTGTAATTGTTGTGTTTAACAATATTGTTTTGTTCTCTCCACAGATGTCTGGATGAAGACTATAAGATGGACTGATTTATAGAGTTCACAAGATTGGAGTCAAATAAGTCATATGATTTGTATTTGTAAATGTTTAAAAAACATGCATTGAATGAATAGGTTTTTAAAGATAAGTAAATTGAAACATAAAGAAATTCACACAATTATAAAGATGCTGGATTGTTTAATATGCTTTAATTGGTAAAAGTTGAAAGGCGATAAAGAAACAAAATGTTAAGTGAAATGCATGAATTATAATTGTGTAAAAAGAAAGGAAACCTTCTTTAAAGAAAGGGAGGTGTGCTGATAGTACTAGGGTCTGATATTATAGACTAGTATGTATCGGACATCGTGGAGGTCTACGATGTCCGTGTACGTGCACTGAGCTTAACCAGAGTGCACTGTATAAGCGGATTACGTGAGCTACTTCTGGCTGACTGTGTGAGCAGCATTGTCGTGTTTATCATGAATAAAGATTCACACCTGAAATGACTTTGTACTCGACCATTATTGATTAGCATACCACAGAACCTTGCACAACAAACAATGACACCATTTAAAACTAAGGCTATAAGTGACCGATTGCTCCTATAACTGACAGATTGTTCCTTATAAGTGACCGATGGTTCCTATAACTGACAGATTGTTCCTTATGAGTGATTGATGGTTCCTGTAACTGACAGATTGTTCCTTATAAGTAACCGATGGTTCCTATAACAGACAGATTGTTCCTTAAAAGTGACCGATGGTTCCTATTACTGACAGATTGTTCCTTATAAGTAACTGAATGTTGGTTACTACAATTGGTTAGGGTTAGGGTTAGGTATAAGGGGTATTTGCGGTCGTGGGGAACTCCCCACGTGGGGGACCTTGAATATAATGTTTACAATTATTGTAATGTCCCTTAATACACTGTTGAAAGTGCTCATGATTTGTTGGTACTTGGTGGTTCTTGTAACTGACAAATTGTTCGTTATAAGTGACAGATTGTTACTATAACTGACAGTTTGTTCCTTATAAGTGACCGATGGTTCCTACAAATGACAGATTGTTCATTTTGAGTGACTGATGGTTCCTGTAACTGACAGAATGTTCCTTAAAGGAACCGATGGTTCCTATAACAGACAGATTGTTCCTTAAATGTGACCGATGGTTCCTATTACTGACAGTACTGACAGATTGTTCCTTATAAGTAACTGAATGTTATTTCCTACAATTGGTTAGGGTTAGGTATAGGGGGTATATGCAGTCGTGGGGAACCTTGAATATAATGTGTACAAATATGTTAATGTCCCTTAATACACTATTGAAATTGCTCATGAATTTGTTGGTACTTGTTGGTTCTTTCAACTGACAAATTGTTCCTTATAAGTAACCTATTGTTGCTATAACTGATATAATGTTCATTATGAGTGACGGGTGGTTCCTGTAACTGACAGATTGTTCCTTATAAGTGACCGATGGTTCCTATTACTCTGAGATTGTTCCTTATAAGTAACTGAATGTTATTTCATACAATTGGTTAGGGTTAGGGTTAGGGTTAGGTATAGGGGGTATATGCAGTCGTGGGGAACCTTGAATATAATGTGTACAAATATTTTAATGTCCCTTAATACACTATTGAAATTGCTCATGAATTTGTTGGTACTTGGTGGTTCTTGTAACTGACAAACTGTTCCTTATAAGTGACCGATTGTTCCTATAACTGACAGTTTGTTCCTTATAGGTGACCGATGGTTACTATTACTGACAGTTTGTTCCTTATTAGTGACCGATGTTCCTATTACTGACAGATTGTTCCTTATAAGTAACTGAATGTTGTTTACTACAATTGGTTAGGGTTAGGGTTAGGTATAATGGGTAGTTGCGGTCGTGGGGAACTCCCCAGGTGGGGGACCTTGAATATAATGTTTACAATTATTGTAATGTCCCTTAATACACTGTTGAAAGTGCTCATGATTTGTTGGTACTTGGTGGTTCTTGTAACTGACAAATTGTTCGTTATAAGTGACTGATTGTTACTATAACTGACAGTTTGTTCCTTATAAGTGACCGATGGTTCCTACAAATGACAGATTGTTCATTTTGAGTGACTGAAGGTTCCTGTAACTGACATAATGTTCCTTAAAGGAACCGATGGTTCCTATAACAGACAGATTGTTCCTTAAATGTGACCAATGGTTCCTATTACTGACAGTACTGACAGATTGTTCCTTATAAGTAACTGAATGTTATTTCCTACAATTGGTTAGGGTTAGGGTTAGGGTTAGGTATAGGGGGTATATGCAGTCGTGGGGAACCTTGAATATAATGTGTACAAATATGTTAATGTCCCTTAATACACTATTGAAATTGCTCATGAATTTGTTGGTACTTGTTGGTTCTTTCAACTGACAAATTGTTCCTTATAAGTAACCGATTGTTGCTATAACTGACATATTGTTCATCATGAGTGACGGGTGGTTCCTGTAATTGACAGATTGTTCCTTATAAGTGACCGATGGTTCCTATTACTCTGAGATTGTTCCTTATAAGTAACTGAATGTTATTTCATACAATGGGTTAGGGTTAGGGTTAGGTTTAGGGGGTATATGCGGTCGTGGGGAGCCTTGGATATAATGTGTACAAATCGTTTAATGTCCTTTAATACATTATTGAAAGTGCTCAAGAATTTGTTGGTACTTGGTGGTTCTTGTAACTGACAAACTGTTCCTTATAAGTGACCGATTGTTCCTATAACTGACAGTTTGTTCCTTATAAGTGACCGATGGTTTCTATAACTGACATATTGTTCCTAATGAGTTACTGATGGTTCCTGTAACTGACAGATTGTTCCTTATAAGTGACTGATGGTTCCTATTACTGTGAGATTGTTCCTTATAAGTAACTGAATGTTATTTCATACAATTGGTTAGGGTTAGGGTTAGGTATAGGGGGTATATGCAGTCGTGGGGAACCTTGAATATAATGTGTACAAATATGTTAATGTCCCTTAATACACTATTGAAATTGCTCATGAATTTGTTGGTACTTGTTGGTTCTTGCAACTGACAAATTGTTCCTAATAAGTAACCGATTGTTGCTATAACTGACATATTGTTCATTATGAGTGACGGGTGGTTCCTGTAACTGACAGATTGTTCCTTATAAGTGACCGATGGTTCCTATTACTCTGATATTGTTCCTTATAAGTAATTGATTGTTAATTCATACAATTGGTTAGGGTTAGGGTTAGGTATAAGGGGTATATGCAGTCGTGGGGAACCTTGAATATAATGTGTACAAATATGTTAATGTCCCTTAATAAACTATTGAAATTGCTCATTAATTTGTTGGTACTTGTTGGTTCTTTCAACTGACAAATTGTTCCTGATAAGTAACCGATTGTTGCTATAACTGACATATTGTTCATCATGAGTGACGGGTGGTTCCTGTAACTGACAGATTGTTCCTTATAAGTGACCGATGGTTCCTATTACTCTGAGATTGTTCCTTATAAGTAACTGAATGTTATTTCATACAATGTTGAATAACCATATTGAATTGAATGTGTTCCGCCTGTGGTATATGTATCATGAATAAGTTATCCTCAAAGTAATTCCTAAATGCAAACAGTCCAGCCATTCTAAGTCAAAATAAATAATTGACCCTATTCATGACATATGTAAATTCCCTAATTATCTTTAAAACGTTATTAAATTGGAGCACAGGCTTTAACAAAAAAGGCAATATAGGTTCTTATACCCATATACATACACGTTTCACAAAAATGCATAGATCTGCAAATCTCCATACATTTTGAACGAAATGAAGAGCTCATTTGCAAAAGGGTTTAGATCCACATTAAAAAAATGAGTTAGCGATATCAGTACATTAATAAGCTACGTAACTATGTGGAATCCAAATTTTAGAACAATTTACTCACTCAAAATCAAAATATAGAAAGTTCAATTTTCATATTCCCATAGGCATGTGTACAAAGTTTGACAAAGAAACCTGCTTTACTCCAAACTTGAAAAAAGTGGATCTAACCCATTTTGCAAATGAGCTTTTCAAATAGTCTACTAGTAACTCTTCGGTTCATCATTCTACCGACAACTAAACATTTATTGGACTTTGCTCATTCGGATAGTGTGTACCCCATAGCGTATCATGGACACGTGTGTCATTATGATATCAAATCGCGTGCCCATAAACTGTACACGGCATGAACGACATGAAGGGCACTCAACCTGTTCACTCGATGAAGGCAAACATTGAGACGCGTATAGTCCAGATTCTGAACCATAGAATAATGAATAGAAAAACCAACCACTACACACTAACCACACCACGTGCTTTACCACAAAACAATAATTCGTGCACCTGCCCAGGACTTCCGGTTCAAGATTGTATTTCTGTGGGTTCAATCCAGTAGAGGTCAGTGGTTCAATCAAAGAGGTACTAGTACGCCATCCTGCGACAATAATACGTCCAATCTGTATCGGCTGCTATTCTTCTGCTTCTGCTTCCCATTAAACTGCAGGCTTCAATTCTGAATATTATCGCAGTTATTCTGGTTGTGATGTGCAAGTAAACTAGTCAACCGGGTTAACAAATTTATTGCGTGATATAAGACTTGCGTATAAATGCAAAAGGAATGCCGTACAGGCAGTGCACTATACACATGATGGAAGGGGTTTCATAAATGTACAGAAATTCAGTATGCGGGTGGTGTGTCGTTTGTGCCACTGAGGGGGGGGGGGGGGGGGGGGGCACCCCTCCAAGCTCCTATCTGTACGCCAGTAGTTTTGGTTAGAGTAGACTTTATTTCCATGTCTCCACATTACAAATAAACGCAGAGCATAATTATATTACATTACGACGCGATGTAATAAACATAACACAATGTGGGCGCCTATTTCAAACCACCGCATTATTATGTATAATGTGATTGTTCCAACAAATTACGTTGGTTTCGTCACCATGGTCATATTAATGTGTTGTTCTTATTTATGATAACAATCTTGATACCTACCTAGTCAGAATCATTTTATGTTTCAAAATGAAAACCTATCATTTCCACGGAATTGTACAAGTAATCCAATGCTATGATTTGGGACAATCTCATCTATCGTTTATTACGAGAATTTGATCTCTTCATATTCAGTTTGGGTCCGGTCTTTTACTAGTCTACACTCGGGTATCAAATACCCAGAATCGTGTTCATGTTTTCTTGCCTCTGGGTCTTCATAGTGGATCTCGTCCGGTGATGGGTTATTCAGTTGGTAAAATACTACAGCACAAGTAGCATCGTCGTTCGGAGCTTTAGTTGTTGCGTACCCAGCAGCAGGACTAGGACATTGATGAGTCGTTCGGACGTGCGTTCGCGTATTTAGGCGACGATTTGAAAAGGTAGAATCGCCCGTTTCTCTCACATCGAAGGAAGTATGAGTTATCTGGAACACACACACCAACAAAATAATCATTGTATATCAAACAAAGAATTGGCGATGACTTTTATTTAGGTTCGAATTTCATAGTGTGATACACCATTATTTCGTACACGCCCGTCAATAAGTTTGGAAGTTTAGTCCTATACTGGTGACTTATAAACATTAATACATGAATTATGTTGACTCAGAATTTACCGGAAATTTTAAATGATACAAAATAAACCAAGACTAAGAATTTAGTTAATCGTGACTATTTTCATTTCATAACAACGCAAGATTACTACTTTATCCATTATGCAACATTATTCATATGCAAATTACAGGGACTGGTTAGAACAATAATTAAAATACATTTAATAATTACCTCTTCAGGCCGAGATTCCCGTCTCTTGTGAACGCAGTAAAATATAAAAGAGATGGCAGTCGTCATGAAGAGGAGGATGATTCCACACCTTGTCCCAAGAAAGGTCATAGTAAGACCGTTGAAAGAGCCCTTACGCAAATCTGGACGAACAAAAAGTAATCACAATAATATCTAGCAACAACAATAATAATATGAATACAAATAGTGATAAAATACTGATAATGATAACATGGTAAGGCTGAGTCATTACGGATATTTTTTTTTTAACACCCTGTAGTGTCGTGGGAATCACACTGGCCTAGGCGCGCGCCCATTTGTGTTTACTACATGAAGGAAAATTTAGCAACGTATAGAATTATCTCATATTAAACAAATTACTAGTACAAAATTAGGTTATGTATATTCATGAGCAGTAACACATTGCTATCATGAATATTCATTAGATGTTTTTTGACTAACCACTTTTTTTAACATGAGAAAATTGTATATAATATGCTGATAAATGCTACTTTAAGTCCCGGTTTCGTTTTTTTTCAGAGCCCGGTTCCGAAAAAACCGAAACCTTGATCCGATGGTGACGGTCGGGAACCGGTGTGACCGACCGAACCGACTCAGCCTTATAACATGGTATAACAGATATGCATCAACTTTACCAACAATTACGTGATAATTAGCCCTCTTAAATAAGCGCCCTCTTTTACCGTGTAGATATGTAAACTTATTTGAGGGGGAAAAGGAAAGCAAAAAGAGAGCTACCAAAACTGAGACTACGGCAAGTGTTGAGGATTGTACTTTCATCTCATCAAAAGTATCATCTACGAAATGACGTATGGAGAATTATAGTGGGATTTTTGATGAAAAGTAGTGACATTAATTTATTTGATTAGAGCGAAATGCATTTAATGAGAAGCATGTATGCAGAGGAAATAAATCGCGGACTGAATAGAGTGCGGATATTAAAGAAACTGCAATACTCAACCAAAATAAGGGAATGTTATCCCCAGCATTAGTCAATTTGGAAAAATGGAGAACAATTTTAGAATCCTAAGAGCGAAAGTTTGAGTTGATTTGGATTATCAATTACAGAAATATGAATTGTTCGAAGGTTTGGGTCAAAATCTTGAATGCTTCCCTCTTAAGTGGCCTTCTGCCAAATCTTAGACGTCACTACTCTTAAGGAGCTGTTCGTACAAATTTCACACAATAAACTTTTCATGAAAATGCATCATCCCTCTTATTTTATACCAAATTAAGTTACAGAATAGTTGACGGTGCATGCATTACGCTGTAAAATGCTCGAATGGTGTAAGGATATCACAAAAAAACTGAGAATGGAAAAACACATAATGTGAAATCTATGTATAACAGTCAGCGGTGAGATGTTCTCTTGTGGCATCACAAATTCTGGAATCTCGAGAGGGCGGCGTAAGGATTAAAACAAAACTTTGTACAAAATTGTTCTTGAATAGAGCATCAACATTTTCTCAAACTGTCACTCGTTGGTTTCTATAAATGCAGTCCTTTCATTCAGTCCACATTGATGCATAAGGAAACATACACAAGTATTCCATTGTCATTACACAATTTGAATGTATATGGATTCAAAGATGCTTATGGGTGTCAGTTTAAGCCTAATTGAAACATTTAATTAAAGCTTTGTTTCATACCTGTAGTACCGATAGTGCCTACACCAGATGATGCGCCTAATGGTCCTTAAGTAAACATGAAATCAGACAATTATTAGAGACACACATTAAATTTGCATAACACTCATTCATAACCTTTAAAGTGGAGATATGTCCACTTAATGATTAGGCGTGAGAGAAGAGATTAGGTAATCGCCGAGTGCGGGGTTGGGGCATGGTATTTTGCCCATTGGAAACTTTGCTCCCCCCCGTTGGCCCCATTCTTTTTGTTCGGTTATTGAAGGGATCTAGTAACTTTGTTGACATGTGCAAAACGTGATAAAGGGTTGATGCAATGTATATTGTTGTTATCTCATACGTCCACAGGGTATTGTGTGAAAATTTCAAGTCAAATGCACATTGCATGGCCAAGTAATGAGCGAAAATGCAAAGTGATATTCACTAACTCACTGCACTCACTTTGTACACGGTTTCAAAACTTGTTCTTATCTGAATACTTCGATCGTACATATCTTTGTAACGAAAGGGAAATTTGAAAAACCGAAACCGGTTCCATGATTTAATTGTTAATACGAATACAACAAGGTATGAGGGAATTTTGAGGATTTGGACAATGTTACTAAGTCCCTTTAACACAAGGCCTTGCATTTAATTGCCCCCTCTTTTGAAATCCTAGTGTCCCTTACATTCAGCAAAATTCGGAACAAAATTGGATAAGAATTAAAATAACTATAATATGAAGAGCTCGTTTTTTTTAGCTCATTTTTTTGCTTAATCTATAGATTTTGAGCAGCTCTATCCGGTAAAGCTAACAGAAAACTCAAATTCATACTTGAATGTTGTTAAAATAAAAACAAAAAAAGTTCTGTTTTTCAAAAGAGGTTAGGTCCAACACAGTGTTGTTTCCAGAAAAGGTTAGGTCCAAAACAAATGAAGAAAACAAATTAATAAAAAAAAACAGCAGGTGCTTGGATTTTTTAAAAGAGGTTTTTTACAATCCTATTATGATGCTCTTTCATGTAATAGAATTGTATATCCTCTCAACATTGCTAACTATGAGAAATAAAAAACCCTCTTTTTCTCAAAACTTACGTGGACCTAACCTTTTTTTGGAAACGAACTCTTCATGAAGAGCTCGTTTCCAAAAGAGGTTAGGTCCATTTTCCATCAAAATTCATTTTTTTAAATACTTTAATCTATAGATTTTGAGCAGCTCTATCCGGTAAAGCTAAGAGAAACTCAAATTCATACTGGAAAGTTGTTAAAATTTACAAAGAAAATTGATAAAAAAAAAAAAAAGAGGTTAGCTCCAACACAGTGTTGTTTCCAGAAAAGGTTAGGTCCAAAAAAAAAAATAAAAAAAAATAAATAAAAAAACAAACAGATGATGCTGGGATTTTTAAAAAGAGTTATTTTACAATCCTACTATGATTCTCTTTCATGTAATATAATTGTATATCCTCTCAACATTGCTAGCTATGAGAAATAAAAAAAACCCTCTTTTTCTCCAAACTTACAAATTTAAGGTGGACCTAACCTTTTTTGGAAACGAGCTCTTCATAATAGGTTTTGAAGGGTGTGATAGAGGGTCTCGAAATGTCGCATTTAGTCATACTGACTGGGATACCATTAGTAAAAAGACATTCTACCACATAATTGTGCAGAACTTTACCAATCTTACTGTACAGAAAGTATTATAACGTTGATAATCAATATCAAGATTATCACCTTCTAAAATATTGCAAAATATGAAATCATATGATTTGCTTTCATAGATTCAATCTGTCTAAAATTATGTTTCGATGTTAGTGAGTTGAGTTGTAAGTTATAGATGAATTATGAATGATATGCACAAATCATGTGAGATTTGCCTATTTTGCTTCTGTGTTGTGGTTGTTTAATCACAAAACCTAAGCCATGAAAATCATCTTGATTGGTATAATATAGTCATTTTTACCAGATAAAATTACCCCCCTTTAACGTGTGACTAAATACTGAGATGGCTTATCATTATCATAATGGGAGCTATGAACTATCATATCTTAACATATTATGTACAGATATAACAGTTCATAGCTCACGTTAAAGTGATCCATTAATTGACTTTACATTTCCCCCCAAAGTAATGTTTGAGATTTCAATCATATACCAATTTCATTGTAACATTCTTGAGAATAATATGTGAGAATTGTATAGAAAAAGAATAAAGTTTACTTAGTAAAAACAGAAAAAAACATCAACGTCTGATTTTATCCCATTCGTTCGCGTGAAGTATTTGGATTCGGATGCTATGGGACCATTGAGTATCCGATTTCAGATACTCTTGTCTATGGTCGGAAGTCGTCTATCGCTCTGAAATGCAATCTTAAATTCTGGTAATAATTAGTTTATAAGGTGATGGAAAATTAAGTGTACTACTTGGAGGAGCACGTGATTTTATAGATACAAAAACCTTTTTTGATCAATAGCAGTAGAGAAACAGCTGAAATATTACTAAACATATCCAATTGGAATACATTTATTCGATAAATTAAGATCTCTCTATATTTTAATCATTATTTTAATTTAACAAAACATCACATTTACATTTAAAAAATTAAAAATTAGTGAAACTAATGGCCCGAATTCTCATCAGTGACTCAAATTTAGTGCGGCCTAAAAAGACATAGAGTACCAGTAACCAATTAAACCGCTTTGCACCCGTTGACCCATTAAGTGTTGGTTTTCGCCACCAGTGTTATTTTAATTGTTTCCTTTCATTATCCACTGCTTTAATATAGGCATCATGACAATCGGCCGCTTGAAATTAAAGTAACAGTTTTGTTGGTCATCAGCCAAATAGTGTCCTGGGTCAACCAGCACATTGTATTACTGGTGACCGTTTATAATATACTGAAATAGCAAGCAGCCTGAGTCTCTCAGGCCGCACGTAAGTTGAGCCACTGATTGAGAATTCAGGCCATTGTAATTTAAGAGAGCGCCCTGTTGTGTTTTAACGGCTGTGTTTTGAATGATAACGGGCTTCTTACTTAGCCGTTTGTAAGTTTGTCTACCTTTCGGGCATGGTGGAGTTATCAGTTAAAGGGGTAGTACAGTTTGGTAAGGCTTAGCTTTAGTAACCAAAACCTGCAAAATAACATTGAACATTACAAACTAATAGGCACAACTCCACCATGCTCGAAAGGTATATAAAATTACAAACGACTAAGTAAAAAGCCTCTTATCATTCAAAAAGAGCCATTAAAACACAAGAGGGCGCTCTCTAAAAAAGTATTAGTTTCAAAAATTTTTCATACAAAATAATTATTGTGCATTTTTTAATAATGATTAAATAGAGGGATCATCAACAACTATCAAATTGCAAATAATCTTTTAAAAATTTCTTTTCATTATCTCACAAAGAAATATTTCGTGCAGCGCCCTCTATACCAAAACTGAAATACCCATTTAACTATCAGGCTATGATATTATAATGCAAGTTTTGGTTACTATAAATCAGTTTGACCAGAACTTTACTATCCCTTTAAGATGTTTTGGTAGTAATTTATCTAGTCACATACAATTAAAGATGATTTGAGAGATCCTGAATAGCCCTTTAAACCACTGCATCAACGTGAATTATATCATTTTAGGTGAAGTATGTTATTGTGTTTTTCGAAACAGAAAGCATATTTGTTTACATTAGATAATAAAGTGGAGTGCTATATAAGGACCTGGGTGGTGCAGTTTCTGTCTAAGTGCTTTTAGGAATAGACAATTAATTGCTGCATATACATGCATAATGTAATGTCCCAGTATAATTGTCATGAACAACTGTTGTAGAAA
>JBAMJV010013115.1:0-30210 GCA_037951105.1 Echinarachnius parma
ACCTGAGACCGAACACCACCTACGAATTCTCAGTGGCAGGGATGTGCGGGGATGCAGATGCCGAATTGAGTGCCTTAAGCGAAGTTGAAACTGCTAAGACCCTTTCTTCGAGCTCGTCTGGAAAACCAGAAATCGTCAGGAAATTGCATGATTCAGTAGTCCTTAATTGGGCTGCTCCAGAGGTTGGTAGTTCATGTGTGCAAACATATTTTTGTGAACTATAGAGAATTATCGAAGCAGGGTCGTGAATATACTGAATACATAACAGGGGGTACAGCTCCAAATGCGACCATATCGAAGCTAAAACATAATACTGCATATGAGTTCTCAGTAGGAGCAATATGCAATAACGGGGCTTCATTTCGTAGTGAAATGAGCGAAGTTAACATTGCTAAACCCCTTCCATCCAGCCCCCCTGGCAAGCCAAATATCCTCAAGAAATCCCATGACTCTATCATAGTCAAGTGGGATGCACCACTGGTTGGAAGAGAATGCGTACACGCTTATCTAGTAAAATACAGACTAACAACTACATCCGATCAGAATTGTGAATGGTCTGAATGCAGAATATCAAGTTCTGCGACCAAGGCGACCATATCCAACCTGAGACCGAACACCACCTACGAATTCTCAGTGGCAGGAATGTGCGGGGATTCAAATGCCGAATTGAGTGCCTTGAGCGAAGTTGAAAGTGCTAAGACCCTTTCTTCGAGCTCTCCTGGAAAACCAGAATCGTCAGGAAATTGCATGATTCAGTAGCACTTGAATGGGCTTCACAGAGGTTGGTAGATCATGTGTGCAAACATATCTTGTTAACTATAGAGAAATATCAAACCAGGATTGTGAATGGACCGAATACATAACAGGGGTACAGCTCCAAATGCAACCATATTAAAGCTAAAACCTTACACTGCATATGAGTTCTCAGTAGAGCAATGTACAAGAATGAGGGTTCGAAAAGTAGTGAAATGAGCGAAGTTAACATTGTTAAACCCCTTCCATCCAGCCCCCCCTGGCAAGCCAGAGATCGTCAAGAGATCCCATGACTCTCTTATGGGTCAAATGGGATGCACCACAGGTTGGTAATTTAAGCGTGCAAAGGTTTCTCGTGGCATACAGAGAAAAGGCATCAACAAATGATCCTGAATGGTCGCAATTCAAAACTTCAAATGCTGCCACCAATGCGACCATAAGTTGTCTAATAAATAACAAAGATATGAGTTATCAGTGGCAGCGATATGCGAGCATGGGGATTCCGAGTATAGTCAAATAAGCGACGTTGCAAAGACCCTCTCATCCTCCCCACCCTGGCAAGCCATTGATTCTTAAGACATCTCACGATTCTACACAAATTCAATGGGATGTACCACATGTTGGTGGGGAATATGTGCAGGCTTATCTTGGAAATACCGAGTAACGACATCAATCCAGGATAGTAAATGGTCTGAATACATAACACCAAGCGCAGCCAATAATGTAACCCATACTTAGTCTGGTACCGAATACCACATATGAGTTCTGTGTGGCAGCGATATGTGAGAATGGGGATTCTGAATTCAGTGAAAGTGGCGGCGTAAAATTGCTAAAAACCCTTTCATCGAGCCTTCCTGGCAAGCCACACAATTATCAAGACATCTCACGATTCTGTCATACTCACATGGACTACACCCCTGATTGGTATTGAACGCGTGCAAGAGTATCGTGTGAAGTACCAAGAAATAACATTAAAACCGGATAATAAAGTGTTTGAGCGCAGAACATCCGGTACAATGACTAGAACCACCATACCCAGTCCTGACACCGAATACCACATACGGGTTCTCAGTAGCAGCAATATGTGAGAACGCAGATACAAAATGTTACGCCGTGAGCGAAGTCAATAATGCTAAAACCCTTTGTTCATGTCCTCCTGGAAAGCCAGATATCGTCAAGATATCTCATGACTCTGTCATACTCAGCTGGGCTGCACCACAGGTTGGTATTACATGTGTCCAAGCTTATCAAGTAAAATACAGAGAAACAAATTCAAGCCAAGTTTATGATGGTCTGAATACGAAACACCACACACATCAACCAGTTCAAACCATATCCAACCTGAGACCTAACACTGCATATGAGTTCTCAGTGGCAGCGTTATGTGACAATGGGAATTCCGAGTTAAGTGAAAAAAGCGACGTTGCTAAAACCCTTTCCTTCGAGCCCTCCTGGCAAAGCCAACCATTCTCAGAACATCTCACGATTCTATTATGATCGAATGGGGTGTACCACAAGTTGGTAGTGAGTGCGTACAAGCTTATCTGGTCAAATACAGAGAACCAACCTAAAAGAAAATCGTGCATGGACTGAATGCAAATATGCAACAACAGTCGCCACCATACCGAATCTGAGACATAACCGCTCGTATGAGTTCGCAGGTTGCAGCGATATGCGAAATTGGGAATTCGAAATTTAGTGAAAAAAGCTGCGTTGCTAAAACCCTTCCTTCCAGCCCTCCGGGCAAGCCAAGAATCGCCAAGAAATTCCACGATTCTGTCACGATCGAATGGGCTCCACCTCATGTTGGTTGTGATTGCGTGCAAGATTACCTTCTAAAATACAGAGAAACTACAGCAAAACAGGATCGTAAATACACTGAGTACAGAACATCAAGTACAATGACCAACGCAAACCATACCCAGGTCTGACACCGAATACCACATACGAGTTCTCAGTGGCAGCGATATGTGAAAATGCAGACACCGAACCTAATACTGATAGCGAAGTTAGCACTGCTAAAACCCTTTCTTCGAGTCCCCCTTGCAACCCCAGTAATCCTCAAGAAATTCCATGATTCTCTCATGATCGATGGACTGCCAAATGTTGGTAGTGAATGCGTACAAGGCCTATCTTGCAAATTACAGAGAAACATCTTTAAACCAGGATAATGACTGGTCTGAATCCACAACATCAAGTATTGCTACTAATACAATCTTGTTCAATTTAAAACCAAGCACCACGTATGAGTTTGCGATTACAGCGATATGCGAAAATGCGGATTTCTAAATTTAGTGAAATGAAGTGTCATTAGAATGACTAAAACTCTATCATCAAGCCCTCCCGGGAAGCCAGTAATCGTCAAGACATGCCATGATTCCGTCATGCTGTCATGGACTGCACCAAAGGTTGGTATTGAACGCATACAAGAGTATCGATGTGAAATACAGAGAAGTGACATCAAACCAGAGTCATAAATGGTCCGAGTACAGAACATCAAGTACAGTGACCAATGCAACCGTACCCAGTCTGACACCGAATAACACATATGAGTTCTCAGTGGCAGCGATATGCGAGAATGTAGATACCAAATGTAATGCCGTAAGTGTCGTTAACACTGCTAAAAACCCTTTCATCATGTCCTCCTGGAAAGCCAGATATCGTCAAGATATCTCATGACTCTGTCATACTCAAATGGGCTGCACCACAGGTTGGTCTTACATGCGTGCAAGCCCTATTTTGTGAAATATATAGAAATATCAGACCAGGATGGTGAATGGTCTGAATGCAGAACACCAGACGAAGCCACCAATGCTACCATATCCAACCTGAGACCTAACACTGCATATGAGTTCTCAGTGGCAGCATCATGGGAGCATGTGAATTCAGAGTTTAGTGACAAAAAGCAACGTTGCTAAAACTTTTTCATGTAGCCCTCCAGGCAAGCCAACAAATTTTCAAGACATCTCACGATTCTATAACACTAGAATGGGCTGTACCACAAATTGGTAGTGAATGTGTGCAAATTTATCTAGTAAAATACAGAGAATTAACATCCAAAAAGGACGACGAGCATGGTGAAAAGCACCGAATACAGAATTACAACGGCGATTGCGACCATACCAAATCGAGACATAACAGCTCGTATGAATTTTCAGTCGCAGGCAATATGCAAAAACGGGAATTCCAAATTTAGTGAAGTAAGCGATATTTCTAAGACCCTTTCTTCAAGCCCTCCTGGCAAGCCAAATATCCTCGAAGAAATCCCACGACTCTATCATAGTCAAATGGGATGCACCACTGGTTGGTAGAGAATGCGTACAAGCTTATCTGGTAAAATACAGACTAACAACTGCATCCAATCAGAATTGTGAATGGTCTGAATGCAGAATATCAAGTTCTGCGAGCAAGGCGACTATATCCAACCTGAGACCGAACACCACCTACGAGTTCTCAGTGGCAGGGATGTGCGGGGATGCAAATGCCGAATGAGTGCCTTGAGCGAAGTTGAAACTGCTAAGACCCTTTCTTCGAGCTCTCCTGGAAAACCAGAAATCGTCAGGAAATTGTACTGATTCAGTAGCACTTGAATGGGCTGCACCAGAGGTTGGTAGATCATGTGTGCAAACATATATTTGTAAAGTATAGAGATATATCAAACCAGGATCGTAAATGGGACCGAATACATAACAGGGGATACAGCTCCAAATGCAACCATATCAAAGCTAAAACCTTACACTGTATATGAGTTCTCAGTAGGAGCAATATTACACGAATGGGGGTTCGAAATGTAGTGAAATGAGCGAAGTTAACATTATTAAATCCCTTCCATCCAGCCCTCCTGGCAAAGCCAGAGATCCTCAAGAGATCCCATGACTCTCTTACGGTCAAATGGGATGTACCACAGGTTGGTAATTTAAGCGTGCAAAGGTTTCTCGTGGCATACAGAGAAAAAACATCAACAAATGATCCTGATTGGTCGGAATTCAAAACTTCAAACGCTGCCACCAATGCGACCATAAGTTGTCTAATAAATAACAAAAGATATGAGTTATCAGTGGCAGCGATATGCGAGCATGGGGAGTCCGAGTTTAGTGCAATAAGCGACGTGGCAAAGACCCTTTCAACCTCCCCACCTGGCAAGCCATTAATCCTTAATACATCTCACGACTCTACAAAGATCCAATGGGATGTACCACATGTTGGCGCTGAATATGTGCAGGCTTATCTTGTGAAATACCGAGTAATGACAATCAAGTCAGGATAGTGAGTGGTCTGAATACATAACACCAAGCACATCCAACAATGTAACCATACTTAATCTGGTACCGAACACCACATATGAGTTTTGTGTGGCAGCGATATGTGACAATAAGGATTTTGAGTTAAGTGAAAGAGGCGACGCTAAATTTCTAAAACCCTTTCTTCGAGCCCTCCTGGAAAGCCACAAATCGCCAAAAACATCTCACGATTCTGTCATACTCACATGGACTGCACCCAATGTTGGTTGCGAACGCGTGCAAGAGTATCGTGTGAAATACCAACAAACACATCAAACAAGGATCATACATGGTTGAGCACAGAACACAAGTACAATGACCAATGCAACCATATCCAGTCTGACTCCAGACACAACATATGGGTTCTCAGTAGCAGCGGTATGCCGAGAATTGAAGATACAGAATGTAATGCCGTGAGTGACGTTAACACTGGCGAAAACTCTGTCATCATGTCCCCCTAGAAAGCCATAATCATCAAGATATTCCATGACTCTTGTCATACTCAAATGGGCTGCACCACAAGTTGGTATCTATATGCGTGCAAGCCTATCTTGTGAAATATAGAGAAATATCAAACCAGGATGGTGAGTGGTCTGAATGCGAAACACCAGACACAGCCACCAGATGCAACCATATCCAACCTGAGACCTAACAGTGCATATGAGTTCTCCGTGGCAGCGTCATGGGCACATGGGAATTCCGAGTTAAGTGAAAAAAGTAACGTTGCATAAAACTCTTCCATCGAGCCCTCCAGGCAAGCCAACAATTCTCAAGACATCTCACGATTCTATAACACTCGAATGGGCTGTACACCACAAGTTGGAAGTGAATGCGTGCAAGCTTATCTAGTAAAATACAGAGAATCAACATCAAATCCAGATAGTAAATGGACCGAATACAGAAGTACAACGGCAATTGCGACCATACGAAATGTAAGACATAACAGATCGTATGAATTTTCAGTGATAGCGATATGCGAATATGGGAATCCGAGAATGCAGTGAAATAAGCAAAATTGCTAAAACCCTTTCTTCGAGCAGTCCTGGCAAGCCAACGATTCTCAAGGCATCTCACGATGATGTCACGATCACATGGGCGGTACCACAAATCGGTAGTGAATGCGTGCAGGGTTACCTAGTGAACTACAGGAAAAACTACATCAAGCCATGATCGTGAATGGGTTGAATACAGAAGTACAAGAACAAACAACAACTACAACCATACCAAATCTGACACATAACCGAGATGTATGAGTTCTCTGTGGCAGCAATATGCGAAAATGGAATTCCGAATTAAGTAATATTAGCGACAATGCAAAAACCTTTCCTCGAGCCCTCCTGGTCAGCCAACAGTTCTCAAGACATCTTACGACTGTATACAACTTAAAATGGGCTAACACCACAATTAGGGCTAAGATGCGTACGAGATTATATTGTCAAATACAGAGAAATTACATCAACCAGAATTGTACATGGTCTGAATATATAACAACAGACACAACCACTAACGCAACCATACCCAACTTAAGACCTAACACTGCTTATGAGTTTGCAGTAGCAGCGATTTCCGAGAGCGATAATTCTCACAATAGTCCGATAAGCAAGGTCACAAAAACCCTTCCGTCAAGTCCTCCTCGAGATGTGAGAGAGACCAAGGTTTCTCCGACTAGCATAGCTGTGGCGTGGAATCAGCCCAGTACGATAGGCTCAGGATTGAATGGTTTGAGGTACATGGTAAAATGTGCGCCATTCGGTGACGTCAACCCAGATCACGTGGTGATAAATGAAACCAGAGGAAGCTGTTTGCCAATGCAGTATCAAAGATCTGAACAGAGGCGCCTCGTATAGCATATCAGTGTCTGCCAATTTTGGTACAGAAGGGGATAGCGATTTTTCTAATCCGGTAGAAATTATTACAGATTCGAGGAGACTCAAAAGAGTGATATCACAGTGCGAAATCCTCACGGATGGGAATCCTTCAAAAGGCGAACCGTCTATCTACAAGCTGCCCCTTACCGAACAAAGGGAACAAGCAAGACGAATGCATATTAAGTATGAGATGTACCATTTTGGAAAAGAGGGATTCACGTAGCAAAACATGTGGTTGTAATGCTTGTAGGGGCAGTAGGTGCAGGAAAGAGCACACTCATTGACGGCATGATCAACTACATATTCAACGTTGAGTGGGAGGACAATTCCGACTCAAAGATCATCACAGATAGGGAGGGCTTGACAGGGGGTCAAGCACACAGTCAGACACAGATGGTCACTTTGTACACCATTCATCCGACAGAATGGTCACAACTTGACTACTACATTGACAATCATCGACGCGCCTGAATTCGGACCGTAAAAAGAGGTATCGCTAGAGACAAGTTAATAGTCGATCAGATACGCGACTTTGTCATGGATTCATCCCTTCATCAGGTTGGATCATATCAATGCCATTTGTTTCGTCGCACAAGCCTCTCGAGCCAGATTATCAGCTGCTCAGAAGTTCATATTTGACCTCCGTTTTGGCATTCCTTGGCAAGGACATCGAAGATAATATATAATGATAACGACTTTTGCTGATGAGAGGATTCCACCTGTCCTTGATGCTATAAAAGCAGCAAATATTCCGTGCTCAGATAAACGCATGTTCAAGTTTAATAATTCCGCTTTGTTTGCAAAGGAAAACATGCGAGGAGGATACAGAGGGGGATGACTGCTTCAACAAAATGTTTTGGAGAATGGCACTACAGTCGATGCGTCTATTCTTCACTGCTCTAGCCAAGATTGAAGAAAGGAGTTTTACCTCTCACAAGAGAAAGTCATAAAAGAACGACAACGATTGGAGACAGCAGTAGAAGGTCTGCAACCACAGATCGAAATGGATGCCAAAAGCTTGACGAACTTCAGAAAGAGCAGCGGATCCTGGAACAACACGAGGCTGATATTCAGGGAACAAAGACTACACATACGAGGTACAAGTTCCAAAGGCTCGCGAAATTGACATTAGATAGCAGGGGTGAAACTATGAATAACTGTAGACAGTGTAACACCACATGTCACTACCCATGTCTTATTAAAGAAAATGATGAGTTAAAGGAAAGATGCACGGCCATGGATACGAATGAAAATGCACTGTTTGCCCACAAAGATGTCGTTGGGATATGCACGTTATTCAAGAGTATAGATTCGAGTACTACACTGAGACGGAGACGAGGACTTACTTGGAGCTGGAGAGTCGATACAAGGAGGCGACTGGCAAAAGGCTTACTGTAGACGGTTATCAAGAAGCATCAGGAAGAGTTCACCGCCGTAAAGGAATGTGTAAAATCTGATTATCAAAGAATCCAAACAGAAGCATCCAACGTCTCGAGGAGATCGTGTTGAGACCTCACCCTCTTAGCACAGTAGACTACGTGGACCTCTTGATTGAAAGCGAAACAACGAGAGGCAACACCTGGCTGGATAGAACGAGTAAAGGCCTTAAGTGACATTCGCCAGAAAGCTGAAATCCTGACAAAATAAAGGATGCAAACTATAATCCCTTTGAGCAATACGGAAGGGGGTTTAGGCCTGTAGGTCATGTGCGTAAAAAATAAATTCATTAAAGAAAATCTGGCTGTGTGCAAGACACAATAAATGATAGTGATGATGCTGTCTAAGGCTACGTTAACTCACGCGACCAAATTAAGAAAAAAAAACAGTATCATGATTCATAAAGTCAGTATCATTCATTATTATAAGCAATCCACAGAACAATAAATACTCCATAAATCTGGCGCTTTAAACAAAATTATAATTACAAATAAAGATCGATAAATGGTGCAAGCAACAACTTAGCAACAATAGAGAGGCCAACTATAGTCGAATACGTATGAATAAAAAAACACAATTCAAGATAATATATATTAACATAATTGAGGATACAGGTGGGTTTTTAGTTGAGCTTGTTAATTTATCATAATTCAACATACATCCATACTATCAATACTTCATGAAACAATGCATACTGTAAATTACACTGTTCTGTAAAATGAAGACTTATGTTATATAACATGACAATACCTGTCACTTTACTGTCGAATGTTTCTATATTTTGTCGAATATATTAAATGTGTACAAAAACAAATTGATACAATAGAAAGGGCAAAGATTAAAACAACTTTACCATGTATAACAAAATTATGCAGGACAATGCAGAAAGTACATAATATAGCGACGAGTCAGAATTCACTAGGGCTATATCACAATTTAACATTGTATAAATGTTGATTGAATATTACAATAATTACGGAACATTGACGAAACAAAAACGTTTAGTTACCCTTCAAACAGGAGAATTCCGTAATGTAAGGAAACTAATTATGATTCACTTCCAACATTCCTATCAAGAACATGTCATGTGTCACGTCAAATGGTATGTAAACATTCAAAACATAATTGCATACATGTATAAAAGCAATGAATAACATTTTAGACTGTGATGATTTTCATAATTGATACCTATGACAACATGTTTAATTGATCATAATGTTGTCTTTACACCAACCAACACGTGAAGTAACCATAAACGAACGAGTAATAATTATCATGACTTGTGAGTACCAGCAACGGTGGCAGTCACTTATATTGTGACCAAGCAAACATCCCTAATTCTATGACATGACCATTATTATCGTCATTACTTGGATCGATTTGTGTGAAACTTGTTTTCCACATGTATATATATACATGTACATGTAATTGATGAACGGTTTCTATACAATAAACAAAATTTACGCGGATACAAGGACAAATGCGTGTAAGTAAATTTGCTTCGCCTTCATGTACCTTGGTCCATGTTGTGTGGGTCCTTAAACGTTTGCGCTCATTGGTCCCGTCTCTGCTGGCAATGGAGAATACCAAGACAAGGTTTAGAAACCACAAAGTTTTCTTACAACTTTTATATTTTTAAATGTGCAATTTTGCTTCGATGAATAAAGAACCGAAACCTCTTTTTTGTTGTAAAAACGACGTATCAAATCATGGATATTCGCACATATATACACTCAAGGTTAGGTTATATTTCAATACTATATTTTTAGGACATCAACCTTACGTTAAAGAAAGCTCTTGCCATTTTCAGTTTTTGATACGTGAAGAAAGTATCAAACTAGCACTAGAGAAAGTTTAAACAGTGTTGCATGTTGTTGATCTTTTAGTATAATATAGATTTTCTCGGCCAATTTCGTAAGCTTCTCATTCGTTTTGTTGAGCGTGTCATTCAATTTCGCGGAAATTGAGCTGAAACGCTTGCAATTGTTGTTCAAAATTGCATTTTGTTCATACAATTTAGATCTTCGGTCAAGTGATTTACCACTTTTAGCATTCAATTTAAAAAACGCGCTATTTGCATTCAATTTCGCCAACCGATTTTACGGAAGGCGGTGTAACGTAATCACACATTTTCTCGTTTTTGAATGACAATTTTACGAAATTAGAAACACGTTTTAAATGGAATGCAATAATTTGTTTTTCGAATAATCGTTATATGAAATCGAATGCTAAAAAAACGAATTTGAACTGCAAATACAGCTGCGGTGACAACTGCGGCGAAATTGAATGCACACAAATTGAATTCGTTAGGCCAACTTCGAAATTGACCGAGGACGTCCTATAATCCATATTTTGAAAGTAGATCATATTTCAAAGTTTGTTGAAAAAACCCTAAGAAAAAAAGGAAATAAACACCTGCAGAATAGTGCAATGTATGTTTCATGCAACTCATCCTGCCTTCAAAATACATTTTCCATCTCATATAATCGTATCTGTAGCTTAAACACTGAACAAGTTTGTTAACATTATTTTTAGTGTAAATAAGTAGTCTTGATTCGTCATAATAGTATGTTACTGAAGGACGTTAATTGTAATAAGCCGAAAGAGCACACTGCTTTCATGAATTGATACACATTTGTGTTTTTGTTATAATTAAATTATTATTTTTGCTAATCTATGTTTGCCTTGGATATTAGTTTGTGTATATACTCGGGATTGTAACTTTATTGATCAGTTATTCATATTTGTGTATACTGATGAAGTCTAAATGGAAGAAGCAACAGTCTCCTTTTTCAATCGTCAATTTGTTTTTGTTGTATCGTGTCATATGTATTTAGAAGACTAAATTAGCGATACCATCATGCCACAGAACCTTGTTAATGTACACATACAAAAATGCTCACGAACAATATTCCGTAGAAAGTACATACATTATTTCTTTACTAAGCAGATATGGAGAAGATGTTTGAAAAGATATCATGAAAACAAATCTACAATGATATAAAGGTAACGTTTAATCAATGTACAGTTCTTGTTATCGGATTTCCTCAATCTGCGTTAGATGTTGTGGCGTTTTTTAAACAGTGTCTTTAATAAACATGTTCGTAAAGTGTATTAAAGATGTGAACACGTTTAAAGGATATACTTATTTGTAGAAATCTTAAATGAAAGAAGTCGACTGAAAACAATAGGTAAATTACTTGATGCTTGAATTTCCGTATATCAATGCTTTTGTTTTGTTTGCAAGGTATATGTTATTAATAAACGAGTTATCTCATTATGTTTATTATGACTATTGTACGCAGATCTCAGCACTAACTTACTTATATGCTATACATACATATTTACGTTTACACACATTAATACAAAGTCATAGAATGATGTTTTTAATTAAGTAAGAATACGCTCGATTTGATATCATATAATATGTCAACGTCCGACGTTGCATAAGTCTAAAGTTCACTTTGTAATCTCATAATGATACCAAATAACAGCATTAATTTGTGTGTTTTGCTGTAAATGTGATAACTACAATATTTGCTCTATTGTGATTGGCATTCTGTTACTGTTTATATTTGGAAAAAATGTATGTGTACTAAACATTGGTATTATTGTGGAAACTTATACAGCCTTCCTAACACTAGCGGTTTCTACTTCAAGTATGTATATCATTATTTTCATTGAAAACATTTTGATATATCATGTCTTGTACAATTAAGTTAATTTCATTCAAACAACTGAACCTTGTTCTTGTGCATGTTTAGTTCGAGTTGGTTGTGCATTTTATTCAGTGTGTATCATGTATATAATATAATCATCATACTTATTTCGATGAACTAAGGTTTACCTGGGTATAGAAAGAGAAGAGTTTTCTTATAGTTAAGTCCCCCGGATTGATAATTCTGCTGTATACAATTTTGTAATTTGAGGCGGCATTTCTAGCGTTCTATAAACTTTGGATAACGAGGCAAGTCATTATTGACGATGTACTCCAAATTAATACGATACAGATCAACAATATTCAAGAATGCCATGCATATTTATTTTCATTGATATAATTGTGGTTTGCTAAGTTATCGCTTACATATTGTAGAATATATGTTATTTTTGATAATACACTCACGCCTTGATATTTGACAGTGTAAACCCATACTTATAGGATACACATGTTATATACGAATGACCTGTACATTTTTGTATTTCCTTGTGGATAGCTCATGTAACACTTACTTATTACTGTAACATATTATGTTATATCATGTATACGAATTTATATTGACGATGCCCTCACATTTGATCAGGGATGTATATCACACCTCTGATACTCATCCTGTCAATATCTAAGAATGATACAACTCATCATTTTCTTGTTCATTGTTATCTTGTATTGCTAAATGCATTATTTATTTCATTTATTTGTGTATAGTACTGTCTCTATAAAGTGAAGTTATTATTGTATTGTGTTTATATTGTACACCTGTGTTTTAATCAGGGCCTTGGCAAAGAAACCGCAACATTGTAGTACATGCAATCATGAATAAAGATACCCGTGTGCACCGGCCAATCGACGTTGCCCGTTATTGACCAATAAGGAACGTACTCGCTCATGCGAGATTGTGCGTTTGGAGTCAAAGAAGAGTATAAAACACGATTGCTTACATTAGATTATATCACTTGACAAAGTGTTGCAGCGGCACACAAAACGTCGTGATCTTTTAGATTCCTAGTTGATAATACATTGCGAGACAAACGAATATCACTAGCGATATTATTTCCGATACTATATCCGCAATGAGTAATATATTTACTATTATGAATAAAGATGTTTGAATAAATAATTGTAAAAGAGCGAATTATTGCAAATTTTACTTGTAAACTTGCCTACATTAAATATGCTGAATGTAAAGTCAAGTTATACAACATGGATCTACTACAAATATGTGAGTAAACACCGCACAGTCTTTACAACTATCAACCGAAACCTGTCAAATACAAAAGAGGCACATGCACGATATTGGGATGATAAAGCAAACTCTAAACGTGAACAAAGTTGTCAAGTGTGGATGTTGATAAATAATAAGTTTTATTTTGATTGACTTGTCCATTTCACCTAACTATACATGACTTAGTCCAGAAAAACAGCTAATGTTTGTACGTAGACTTTGCCCGGTTTAACTATTTACTATGGGGTGAATAATATGACGATATAATATTAAAGGAGAACTCATACCGAGTTGGATTTTGCTGACTATATCCCTATAATGTAATTTTACAAAAGTATTAGTACAAATGTTTGTTCCCAAGTTGAACATCTAATGTGTGCAACTTTTGTACACGTACATACTGTTTCAATAACACAAACGGTACAATATGATTTTATATGGAATCATGTCTATACGATCTATGTAAATATAACTATTAAACATGCGCAAATGTTATATTGTATTCATGTGAACATTCACATGTGATGTGAAAGTGAACGTACCCCAAAACAATTGTAAATATTCATTCGATTTAAATATGTTTTTGTAACCACACCATTGTCAGATTTCATTTAATAAACTATACTAAAATGAAACTCTACTTTTATTCTTCTACAATGTGTATTATATTATGTTAGTGTAGAATTGTGCTGCATGATTGTTGATGCATGTGAGTGTAAACGTCGCAGAAGTTACAAAGAACTGTGTCTGCAATCGACCGTCGTGACACATTTCTGGATCAATGAAAATGCTACTTATAGATCACGCGGTGTCACCTTTGTATGACCAGTGGCGTAGCTACGGGGGGGGGGGGGGGGGGCACGGGGGGGCCTGTGCCCCCCCCCCAATAATTTTGAAAAAAAAATAGAAAACATAGGGGGCCTTTTTTGCAAAAAAACAAAGAAATACATAAGGTGTGCCCCCCAATAATTTTGCGTGCCCCCCCCCCCCCCAATCAGTCCGACCACGCTACGCCACTGTGTATGACTAAGAATTATATTGTCATTCTTGAAAAGAACACGAGCTATTCAAAAAAATCAAACTATTTAAATCACACATCGCATGATGGCGTACTAATAGCACAGGCCTCAAAGCCGTATATAGACGAGCGTAAAGAAAACTGTTGTTTAATGAATCATGGTGTAGCTACGATCAGGTGGGGTCAGGGTGGCGGGGGTATGTGATCCAACTAATAATAATGCATACAATAAATTAAATATAAATATACACCCACTTATATTAAGCAAATAACTATCGACTAGGAGGGTGATGGCAAAACTATACGTGCCGAGGTGATCTGCGAAGGTACTGTCATGCCGAGGCGTAGCCGAGGCATGATAGTTACCTTCGCAGACCTTGGTCAGATGTAGAACATAATCGTACTGTTTACAAACAAAATAGAGTTTAATTGTTGGCAAAAGCAATACAATATATGACAAAGTAATACGTACAGATATACAAATACAATGTGAATTTATAAAGTAACACATTACACAACATCTTAAGAATAAGGAAGGCCTACATTATACATACATCTAATAATTTTGCCAATGGAAATATGGGAGACGATTTTTCAAATATAAAAAAACAGATAATAATAGAGCTTTATCATGCTTTTAGAACCCGTTCTCACTTATTATTTACATCACCCTCACCCTAACCCTCACCCATATCACTGCCATACAAACAAAAATGACTTTAATTACAGAGGTGTTCCAGGGCCTGTTTATGTTTATCTGCATCCAATGATAATTTATTGTTCATCCATGCACTTCATTTTTTCCTGGTTCTGGTTAAATGCAGCCCGCCATCTGTTGATCCCGTCCTGCCATTCGTTGAAGCTTTCACGCCACTTTTGCTCATCGTCTGTCTGACTCTCTGGAGACAAAAACAGTTCACGAGAAGTTATCATGGTTAAAGTCGTTTGAATCACAGCTGATATAAACCTGTTGTAATATTCCCAAATTTGTTATCAAGCATAGAAAGTCTCTGTGAAATATTTTGTGTAAATTTAATAGTAGATTTATATCCTTACATCATTATCTTTAGAGACGCATCTTTATGATTAATACACAAATATTTGATTAGCTGAACAAAAAATTGGCAGTCCTTTTAAAGTAGTTGACATTCCAAAACATATGACATAGTGACAATAAGCATTTAAATGGATGCCTGTAAAGTGTTTAACGAAAATTACTTGGAGCTTCCTCGTTTCTCTTCTACCGTGTTGTTTAGCTAATGGTACGAGAATAATAAAATAGGGTTAGGTTTTTTTTTAAATGCCCCTTTAGTATGACGATATCTATCATTCAGCTCAAAAGCGTAAATTAGCGGTCATAAACCTCATACACGTCCGTTGTAAAAGCTGACGCATATTTTCGCTTTTTTAACCAGGAAAGCAGTGTTATTTTTCAATGAGACTTTCACACATCATTCCGATATATCAAATAATGATTTTGGTATAGGATTGCAGTCTCAAATGTCATTTGGGGCAATATCTAACACTTTACAGGCCTCCCTGCAAACGTGTAATTTTTTGTTGTTGTATATTTCAAGGAAATCAGCTTTACCGCTATATCAAATAAAAAGATGTAGTGTTATCACGGCAATGCAACAACAATAATGTAAATGATAAAGCCCCGGGACAAATGCATGAATAAGAAATAAATATAAATCACCCAAATCAGTCCTGAGCTTTGGTACGTATAGGTTCCAGAATGCCAGGCCACTAGCCCCCGCTGCCCCCTGTCGCCCAGTGATCGATGAGTTTAGCTGGATGTGAAGGTACTGAAGTTCGGGAACGGTGAATCGGGACCAGGACGGGAGCCCCGGGACTTGGGGCCGTCGGGAATCTCTCGAGTCGGATCGCTGTAAAAGATCGGAAATTAAATAGATCCTTTGGTACATTGTATCATTTGTTTTATAGAGGCATCTTGTAGCATTGTCCACCTCAACAAAACTTACCTAGAACTCCGAAGGTTCGTTATCCCGAAGATTCGTCTCTCCGAAAATGAAATCGGGTTCGATATTCCGAAGGTTTGTTAATTCTAAAATGAAAAGAGGTTTGTTAATCCGAAAATGAAATAAGGTACATGTACGTTTATCCGAAAATGAAATGAGGTCCGTTTATCCGAAACGTTTGATACGAACCCCATATCATTTTCGGATGAACACACCGTATTGCATTTTCGGACTAACGAACATCATTTCATTATAAGATTAACGAACCCCATTTCATTTTCGGATCAACGAATCTTCGTAATATCGAACCCAATATCATTTTCGGATAAACAAACCTTCGGAATATCGAACCCTATTTCATTTTCGGATAAACGAACCTTCGGAATAACGATCCTTCGGATGAATGCAACACATGTTCGGATTCACGAAACCTCAGGTATACGAAATGTTTGTGTTCGGAATAACGAACCTCCGGAATAACGAACCACACCCGGAAAATGTGCACTATGTGTGCAGGAAAGCTTGCATTGTGTTCCGTTGACCGGGGTAATAATGACAATAGCGATTAAACAATGTTGGAGGCATTTTTACAATATGTGCCCTATAAGTACCCATTATCATTACTATTATTCGTATTACCAAAACATTCCCTTCCATTAAAAAGAGATGTACGATTGAAGGGTTTGGATTTTTCATTGGAAATTATAACTGTAAACAATAGGTGACTCCAAGAAACTCTTGTGGTCGATCGCTTCTATATCTAATAATCAAAAACAAATCAGAACAGTCCCTATCCCCCTCCCCTCGGCCTTATATGCCTACTACAATTCGGTGGGAACTAACTTACCCGGATTTTGCAAAGTTGACCCACATCTTCATCATCCTCGCCGACAGCAGCTTCTCGTCATAGGTGAGCTCCTGTTTGATGGCGGCAATCTCTTCATCGAACGGCCAGCCGAAGACGAACTGCAACTCCTCAGTGTGACCGGCCCCGAGCCATGACGGGTTGACCGGTCCAGCTCGCAGGTAGGAACTGAGAGCACATACAATTACTCCGGTCATATAGGATACACTGCAAAGCAGTACACATTATGTGCACCATCTCCACAAACATAATATATCACAATAATACATTAAAGGGACTTAGTAACATTGTCCAAATCCTCAAAATACAATTGGAATTCTAGCGATTCCCTCATACCTTGTTGTATTCCTATTAACAATAAAATCATGGGACAGGTATCGGTTTTTCAAATTTCCCTTTCGTTAAAAAGATATTTACGATTTAAGTTTTCAGATGTTAAATAATCCAACGGATCGCGAAAACCGTATACAAAGTGAGTGCAATGAGTTTGTGAACATCACTTTGCATTTTTGCTCATTACTCGGCCATATAACGTCCATTTGACTTGACATTTTCACACAATACCCAGTATACATATCAGATCACAACGATTTACATTGTATCAACAATTCATCACTTTTTTTGCACATGTCAACAAAGTTACTAGATCCCTTTAATCAAACTCTAACAAAGTTATCGATCACTCGGAGCTTTCTTTGTTTCTCTTGTAATTTGCTGTTTCAGCTATTACAGAAGAATAAAATGGGTTTTGATTTATCCAATGTCTCCGTAATCATGTAGAAATTTATGATTGATGAGTACCACAGCAGCGCTTTATATAGCGCCACCTGAACATGATGACGATGATGATGAATCAAATGATTATGTGTATGCAACTTTGACAAAATCAGTACCCACCTGCTAGGGGCGTGGTTAAACAGATACTTGTAGAGTTTGGTCGAACCCAGAGTGTGGTACATCCTCAAGGACGCATCAACTCCGCTGCGAAACAGGTAGTCGCCGTAGAACTCAACGAACGCGTCAAAGTAGTCGAGACCGGGGTCGTCAGCGCTAGTCCAGTCCACGTACTGCTGGAAGACGGCTTCGCGAACCAGGGCGTTGTTCCGGTTAGGCCCGTCGAGCGTTCGCACGACGAGGTCCTCGAATTTCGAGCGGTTGATATAGGGTCCGGTATCACGCTGTATGTATGGGCGGAAGAACCTCCGGATGCCGATGGTGCCTTCGTCGCCGTTGACCCCGGCCATGATCGCGTCTGGAAGGTTTGGGCCCTGACCGTCGACGTATCTTTCGGTTCTTCCCGACAAGATGGCCTCGGGAGTATCTGGAAGGAACGTACCGTCTACGCGGATGTGGTACCCCGTCTCGTACACCTGTCGGGGCGCAAGAGCCGCGGAATAGGTTCGGTAAGTTGGGCTTACTCAAACATTTTCTTTTAATTTAGACATAGTCGTTACCTAACACAGAACTTTAATCCTAGATGTAATATTTGCTCTATTTCCAGTCCCATTAAACGATATAACCATAACCATAACGCTGAACATGGGTTGATCTAACGCTTACCATTAGGTAAACCGACCCCGTCACTAACATGACTAATCAGTAAATCAACCCTCACTGCTGCTGTGATACAATTGAATTGATCCGGGTGTAGAGGATGGAAGCATCACATGGTCTCGATCGAAAGTGACCCGTTTCCATGGTAACTTAAGAATTGAAAAGGAAGATTAAATAAAAAGGTGTGTGATGACATTTAAAAGGATTAACAAAACGTATACTCGCCATAGTATGCCTTTGATAGGCAAAACCCAATATATTTCCTCACCGTATCTTGGACCTCCAGCATAATGTTTTCATCCACGTTCCTGAGACATTCCACCATGGCCGAGGAGTCGCCCGTGAGACATCCAACCAGAGAGGCCAGTCGCCTGGCCTCCAGACGATCTGTTTCCGGGTCATGGCGGAAGTAGCGAGGGGACAATGCACTTCCACTCTGCGAAATAAAAAGATAAAAGTAAATATCATAAAAAAAAATTGTCAGCGAGCCGGGGGAGGTTTCAAGTGGAGGGGGTGGTGTGTGGGGGGGGGGGGGGGGGGGAGGGGGGGGGGAGACACAATTATCTGAAACTATAATCTGAAATTATCTCAATTTGAAAGGTTAATTGAATCATTATTTTCCACACGGTCGTTAATAATTACACATATTTTCCTACAAGTAAAGCGCTACTCTAAAGAATTTAGTGCTGAACATTTATATTATTATTGTTTTATATGACTGCACACAATGAGTCATACGGTATTATGACAGTCGGAACTTAAATTTCCAGATCTCCTGTTTTCTTTTTTTTTTACATAGACAGGTTAACAGCGAGATCTTTGAAACGGTAAGTTTTAGGATTATTACGAAACCATTAGCGTGTAGTTACTTAGGCCTATATTTTTGATATTACCCTGAGTATTTTTTCCCGATCGTTTTCATTATCATATTGTAATTACCTTGTATGTTATTCTGCACCCACCGAAGACCTGCAACCACGTCCAGCATGGCGTAGTTTCCCGGCGCTGCATCGTTACCTGAACATGTTTGGCAGAATGATATACATGTATGTATGATTATATGATCATCGTTTGCGCGTGATGATGATGATGTTGGTGGTGGTGATGGTAATGATGATATGACGCTGTTGATGTTAGTGGTGGTGATGATGATGATATGGATGATGATGATGACCATGTGGATGATGATGATGATGATGATATGGATGATGCTGATGCGGATGGTGGTGGTGATGGTAATTGAGTGACGGTGGTGGTATTTCTGATGACTATGAAGCTGATGGTGATGTTAATGAACATGATGATGATGATGATGATGATGAGGGTGATAATGATGCTGATGGTAATATTTAAACTCGACTTATACTCCCAACGATGTCCGGTCTTTCCTCGACATCATGTACATAATATAGAAACAAACATTTTCATTATATCAAAGTATGATAACAATACAATCAACGGACCAAAATCCTCACGACACGTCGCACATATGTCACTTTGTGATATGGACACTACATGTTTAAGGAAAAAGTATGATAACATTTCAACAAGAATTTTACAAAGTATATATTGTTTTATTTACCGCTTGTAAAGGTCCCAAACACACTGACTCGATAGGCTACCGTGACGACTATGACATCAGAGGTGGCAGCCAATGATGTGCCTGCAAATCTTGGGTTCGTTGCTCCCCCGAATCTGAATGCACCTCCCGGTATGAACACCATCACTGGCATCTTTTCGGGCTGGATTTTGTCATACTAAAACATTCATAAACGTTTCTTCATTTAAAAGGTGTTATCAAATTTATACATGGTACTAAATAAAGTTAAGTACATATTCTATCAGATTGTGTTACGCAATATGATGTTATCTTCTTTTAAATACTTTGTCTCTTTCCCTCCTATTTTTCAATTTATGGCAAATGTTGAAATTCTTCTCCGTCTTTGCATCGTTATTTTCATTGACTTCTTATTTTCTTCTCCTTGGACTTCTTCCTTCTTCTTCTTCTTCTTCTTCTTCTTCTTCTTCTTCTTCTTCTTCTTCTTCTTCTTCTTCTTCTTCTTCTTCTTCTTCTTCTTCTTCTTCTTCTTCGTCTTCTTCTTCTTCTTCGTCTTCTTCTTCTTTTTCGTCTTTTACTTCTTTTTCTTCTGCTATTTCCTTCTTCTTCGTCTGCCTCTTCTTAGAACCGTTCAATAGATACCACTGACCTTTGGGTTTGGCACAAAGACGTTGAGATAGAGGCAATCCTCGCTAGCTGGTAGCTGGTCTGGCCCGCCATTTTGTGAGCAGACGTGGCGGTAGTACGTGGCGTTCCAGTCCCCTTCCCAATAAGACTTGGTAACAGGGGCTGAGAAGCGGATGGGTGGGTCGGCGAATGGTACTCCCTGGAAAGTAATAATGGGGTAATAATGTTAGAATATTACACACAAATTATGACAATTCAATGCATTTAATAGGAATTATTGGCTAAAACAGATTTAATGAGGACAATACTGAATTATCTGGCCCATCCATCAATGATGTATCAACCTTTAACATAGAAAGTGGTTAAACAATTATCGTGCTAGGCATTATACCTTATTGCAATTGAGATAAACACAGACAAAACAAGTTATGATCCATACATCCATTGATTATAAGTTTTTGTGGTAATGTAACCATATAACTTTTTCATTTTGGTCCTCGGATTTGACAAAGCCCCAAAAAGACTTATCCAATATTTTATTATAAGCATTAGTCTTTATTCTATATAAATAGGCAGCGTGAATGAAAACTCTCACCAGAAACATGTCAACTTGCTTTGACACACCGAGAATCTCCTCCTGTTCGAAGTCGACTGTCTTCCCGATCAGTCTTCCACCGGCTACATTGACGACGGGCTGTACTAGGGCTTCAACATCCACAACGAAGAGAACGGACATCAAGACTGATATCACTGCAAAGGCGGTTGAATAGGCTCTGACCGACATCGCATTCGGCGCTTATTTTGTTCTCACCGTATCAAAATTCGAGTTCAGTATACTAGTAGACTGTGATTATCGTTATTAACGTCTATTTGTGCTTCTGATTTGTTGATGACAATTATAAGTTCAAGCTGCCATTTACTGCGTATATTTTGAATTGAAATGACCTTATTTTTGTGATTACCAGAAAACCTACCGCGTTACAGTCCCTTTGTCATACACATTCTGTACTGCGTAAGTTCAGCCGTCCATCCCCAATACTGCATTATACCTTTTCAATGGTTCATGATTATTATTTGCATAAATTAAAGGGATCTAGTAACTTTGTTGACATGTGCAAACAACAAGCCAAATTGCTAATAAAATGTGTATTTCCGTGATCTGACATGTCCACTGAGCGATGTGTGAAAATTCCATGGTAAATAAATGTCATAGGACCAAGTAATGAGCAAAAATCCTAAGAAATATTTCCCTCACTCATTGCAATGATTGTGTACACAATTATCCAGTAGACAAGTATTAGTTTGACTATTTCAACCACACATATCTCCTAAGTAAGTTTGATATGATATATTTTAAGCGGAGAGAAATGTGGTGTTATTGTTAATACGAATACAATGAGGTATGTGAGTACCGTTTGAGTTCCAAGTCATAGTAAGTTTTAGGATTTTGACAATGTTTCTATATCCCTTTTGCATAATACATTAAAGGCTTTAATGTATTATGCAAAAGATATATTAACAAATATTTGTTTAACAAAGGCACACAAGAATTCTGCATGGTCTGCTAGTCTTTTTGTCATTATGCATGGCGTCGCAGTATGAAAAGATAGATTTGATCAACATGCACCTAAAAGATTTTAAAAATTAGGTTTTAACATAAAATAACCACCCGACTGATTTTGAACAGAAATCCAGTCATGCCAGTGTCAAACTAAATGGGACTGTATTTGCTTGATATCGGTGAGGATGCACGACTTTAGCGTGGGAAATTAAATAAGACTACACAGTCAGTGGCATAGTGGTAGTCCAAAATGTGTTAATTTTTAGAACGCCCATGCCGTTAAAAGAATAAATTATAGGGGTTTTGAATGAATATTCAGTGTGCATAAAAATACATGTATAACAATGGGATCATATCTTTACCGACAATATTTCAATTTAACGTTATAAATCATTCTTATCAACCCTTAAAAGGGTTGAATTTCAGGAAGGCCAAAGTATGCTTTCATTTCAATACCCCCGCTATGATTGATGTTTTCAGCTTGTTCGTCTTTTGATGCGTCTATATTCATCCGTTATTTTGTTCATGCATATTTTGTTTGTTTTTTGTTGAGTATTTCCACATTGTGAGAGAGAGTCTTATTGTTTCAGTCCTTACTGCCCTTACACCTGCACATATATACACGCATTAATGAACGCATACACACATACGCATTATACGCATACACTCACGAACACACGCGCATTCACACAAACACACTCGCGCGCACTCATACTGACGTACAAAGAAAAAAACCGCATGTATGCACGCACACACCCATACACACATACGCACACACACACACACACACACACACACACACACATACACGCACACACCCACACATACATAAACAAACACGCAAACCTACATTGATTGATTAATTGATCCTTATTATTTCAAATTCAGTAAAACAAATAAAAAATAAACAAATAAACATTTTCAATACAAATCAACTTAAAGGGATTTTGTGAGATAATGAAAAAAATCATTGTCAAATATTAAAGAGCATACAATGAACTTTATTTTATCAAAATCGGTTCAGAAATGGCTAAAATATCCATATACATAACCATTTGTAATAATTGTGGGGCCGTTAAACTAATTTAAAGAATGCTTCCTCTTTTGATCATCTCTCTATCTTATCTTCAACAATATGCACAATATTGTATTTAAAATGATTGAAACCAATGAGTTTTTAGAAAGCATCCTTTTGAGTTTTAACGGCTCTTTTCTAATGATAACTGGCTTTTACTTAGTCATTTGTAATTTTGTATTCATTTCGAGCATGTGGAGTTATTATCGTTAGTATCTAATGTAATGGTAGAGGTATTGGTTATGAAAGTTCAGTTTGACCAAAACTGTACTCTCTTTACCAAAACTCAACTATCCCTTTAAATATGTTTAACAAAATCATTACAAAGATACAAAGTGTCGGAAAATGAACAAGGATATATTAGTAAAAGTCAATGGCCCGAATTCTTATCAGTGGCTCAATTTAAGCCCGGCCTAAAAATACAAAAAACTGCCGATAACCAGTGAAACCATTTTGCACCTCTAGACATATTGGCCCGTATTCACAAAGGAGGTTTGTACAAACCCCGGTTCAAACCGCGGTTTACATCTACGGAATGCCAATTGTAAACTGATGGAGAGAGAATGTGTACCATCAACATTGTTAACAAGTAAGGAATTTACATTCTCTCTCCATCAGTTTACAATTGGCATTCCATAGATGTAAACCGCGGTTTGAACCGGGGTTTGTACAAACCTCCTTTGTGAATACGGGCCATTGTCTTGTCGCTATTTGTCCCCGGAGATATTATAATTGTTTCCTTTCATTATCCAGTCAATCCCTTGAGTTATGCTTATAGGCATCAGGACAATGGGCCCTTTGAAATTCAGTCACAGTATAACTGGTCACCAGCAATATCCATGGTGATCCAGGACGCTATTTGACTCAAATACCGACTATACTATGACTGAATTTCAAACTGCCCATTATCATGATGCCTGTAATCAGAACTCAAGGGATTGACTGGATATGGCCGCATGCCCACCTTCCCCGCCATCACACACGCACCATATACATTATAGCCTCTGTCTGGTACCAGAGTACATTTGCCATGTTTACATACGAGAATATTCAATACTGTTGCGGGATATCAGAATATATTCTGCCACGTACACCTCATGTCAACGCATGTGTAATTCAACAAGTATTCGCAGGCATGTTTACGATATGATATTGGGCCCCTGTTCACGGTCGAATGATTTTGCTCTCTTCATGGTGGCTCGATCGTGACACAGTACATGACATCATTTTGATGTTTCTTCGCTATTATTGGTGGTTTGAGTCACGTGATTACTGAAAATTAGTCATAGGTCTCTAACTGTATCACTATGATATTAGTAGATATGGTATGTGTTCATAGTCATAATATTTGACATTGGATGAATGTTGTGTCAATTTCATTTTAACTTTAAAATGTATGTGTACTAAAAACTTCCATTCCTAATAAGAATGAGCAGTACGATATGGAGATAGTGTGCGGCATGTAATTTTGTTGTCTTACGTGTTGTATCCTATTTTGTTCGACAAGAACTGACAAATAAACAAGGCGGAAGTAGAAGTTAATGCATATTATGCCTTTTTTCACCCTTGCTGCATGGTATATTAAATGCAATTGCGATCTTCAAAGCCAGTACAAAGACTTTGACTATGATGTTACTATTTGGTGAGTTAATTTCTCTCTAAACCTCATACGTATGAGTATTGTGTGGAAATGTCACGTTGAATAGATGTTATATGGCTGGGTAATGAGAAAAATGCAAAGTGATATTTGTTAACTCATTGTACTGACTTTTTACACAGTTATGACTATCCGAACACTTCACGTAAAATCTTTCTACAGGGAAACAAAATATTCCATGCTCCTATTGGTAATACGAATACAACAAGGTATTATAAAACCACTTAAGATCGTTACTGAGGTTTTGGTGCATTTGGACAATGTTAATAGATCCCTTTACGAGAAATATTTCATGCAGTGTGGGAGTGCATTCAGATACATATATTTTTTGTATAAACTAAGTCTCTTATTTCAAATTTGTATTATATTGGCCTCAAAGCGACAAAAGGGGTCTTAGCGCGCGGCACATAGTATGGCGCAAACGTCATCTGAAAATGTAGTCCATGAGGCAAGACCTGAAAAATCGCTTTAAAATGACGTTTGCTGCACCCCTCTGGTGGCCAAGAATTGTTGGTATCATTTTGAAGGTACAAATCTCAGCTATCCCCAACTGGAAATTTGGAGCCCCGAGAGTTACACGTTACCATGGCAACGCTGCTTATGTAACACATGGTAAAATACATCATGCATAAACAGTGGGTTCCATTATAGAACGACATGTTGACAAAAAGTAACATTTCTCAAAATCTAGTTAACATATGTTTTTCATTTTAAGAAATGTAATACCAGCTACCAGTTTCTAAAATATTGCAAACGGTATATGATTTATTCGGTCATTAGAGGTCATTAGGGGTCAACTCTAGGTCAGTGACATAATACTAACTTCCGATTGCATATTTGTATGTAATTCATGCAAACTCACATTACTCCTTACTCCTGTGGTGTATACATATGGCTGAATGTGATTCTCTCGGAAGGCATGCGGTCTAGGAATCCATAAACAATATATAAGGCTAAATTGATAAACCGTTGCCATGGCAACTAGTCTGATGTGAATGCTACAAAAATGCGGCAAATGCGCAAAAAGTAAGATGCAAGATTCAACATATTCGATTTTAATGCACCCGGCTGGATTAAAGCAATATATATACCTCATTTGAAAAGGAATTTAAGTTTATGAAAACGACCATTAAAATTGCCGCTACTTGAAGAATAACCACGGAAACCAGCACTAAGTAGACCACGCCCCCTTTTACAAGAAATAAAACTGGAATTGCATATACATGTATATGACTTATTTTCAAATTATGCAATCAATATGCATAAATATGGGTTTTCCTATGATGAAATCACTTCGAAAGGCAAAATGGTGCCTCGTCGTCAGTTGAAGTAAATATTAATCAAGAAGCGTTTCCTAGCAACATAAATTTCCCCTAGCAACAGTTGCATACTTCTTAAATTTTGTCATTTTTTTCTCAAAACTTAATAGAACACGCTTTGGATTATTCATGTTAATGTGATGGACTTTATTTTCTTCATAGTTATCGAAAAAAGACCAGAAATAAACTTAAACCAACTATAAGGAAAAAGATGCTTATTTGTCTATGCCTAACAAACCTCAAATAAAAAAGTTAAAACACTTTACTTTACCATTTGAATGATTGTAGCTATTAGACAATACCACTTGTTTAGTGTATGAATGATTCTAAAAGTTTATCAAAATAGAAAAATCGTAAAACCATTAACCGTGATTTACATAAAATACAGTCATGAAATTATCCACGGAGATCAATGTTGCCTAACAACATCATTTAGCCTAGCAACCACGCACAATACTTATGTATTGCGACATGCCTAACCATAGGCGTAACCAGGGGAGGGGGTGTTTTGGGGTTCAAACACCCCCCTTGGACTGTTTTGGGGTGTTCACCCCCTTTAGTTTTTTGTGGGTCTCGGGTATACTTTGTACCGGTCTGGGGCCCACTTTTACGGTTCTCGAGTCCACTTTTCATCGGTCTCGACCATCTAAACCAATAGTCTCGGAACTCCCCCCCCCCCCCCCCCCAAGGACAAAACTTCACCAGTGGTCTCGAAATTTGTTGCCCCCCCCCCCCCCCCCTTCCCCCTCCCCTCTTACACGGCTCTCTGTGGTCTCGGCCTCTAACAAATTTGGCGACGGAATAACTCCCTCCTTGAAAAAAATCATGGGTACGCTTATGACCGATGTAATATAGACAGGTGTTTTCGAGCTGTAACTGAAGTAACTATGGATGGAGTCACTACTGTCACTATTTGATTGAAAACGGTTACAGCTCGTTATTCCAAAGGTTCGTTATTCCGAAGGTTCGTTAATCCGAAAGGTTCAATACGAACCCCATATCATCTTCGGAATATCAAACCCTATTGCATTTTCGGACTTACGAACCTCATTTCATTTACGGATAAACGAACCCCATTAAATTTTCGGATTAACGAACCCTATTTCATTTTCGATTAACGAACCTTTGGAATATCGAACGCGATTTTATTTTCGGATAAACGAACCTTTGGAATTTCGAACCCTATTTCATTTTCGGATAAACGAACCTTTGGAATAACGAACCGCACCCGCGATTCCTTGGTCAACCGTTGTGTTGCTTGAGGAGTTTGACTAATTATCCATGGCAAATTTGCGTGCATCACAGGGTCTTTGCATGACCTTAGCTTAGTATTCCCATTATAAACAGTTGTATTTTGAAGGCAGAATACCAGTGAATCAATTACTAGACTAGGCAGTAGCCAGAAGCTCGAATTGTTGCAGGATTCTACATAGAGGTGCTTGGTTTACCCATGAACCTACTCGTGGCTTACCAATAAGGGCATTACTGGAGCTTCCGTTCCTGTCCAGCTTCGTCATATGGACATTGTTTGTCAGAGATTTGTGTAAATCGTCGTTTGTAGATTTGTAGTAGTAGTCTAGGCTGATTGTAGTCCATAGTTTTTTTTCTTCAGATTCCAGTCTTTATGCATGTTATTCAGGTAACATTTACAAACGTAAGGTGTAGATGAAATTGCTTGAAGTTATTTACTAATATTGGATTAGTTGGTGAAGTGATGTTCTTCTTAATTATTAGGTAGCAAATAATCTACGCGACGTCACACCCATTGCATTCGTTGATGATGCGGTTGGCAGTTTGCTCGGATAATCGAGCCACACATGTACTGTAGGCTTTGGAAGGTCTCAAAACGCCCCAATGGTGTGAAGCCTGTTGATCATAGCCTAACCGCTGCATGATATAGGTCTGCCAATTTAGAGGGATTGGGGGTCAGCTGCCAGACGTCTTTCCATGAGCTGAGGGTGCTGAAATGGGATGCTATACTTGAATTCATGCCATTTGCCATAAACATAATCATACCACTGGACTAGAGCATAATAATTTTGTGTGTGTTTGTGTAACAATGTGTCGGTTGATAATTGAGCAGTTTAATTGTAATGACAAATGAAGTCCTGCTTATGGTGTACAACTCTATTATTAACCCCCCCCCCCAAAAAAAAATAAAAAAATAAAAAAATAAATAAATAAAAAAATGTAGTGGTCATGCGTCGTGAGGTTGCCTTCTTTTTGCGTTACATGCCGTTTTGGGCTTCTGCAGGACAATGTTACGTTTGAGAGTAAATATTTACTGACGAACCCCCCCCCCCCCCTATCATATAACAAATATACATTTTCTGAAAGGAAATTTCAATATAAGAATCTTAATATGCACTCAGAAATATCATTATATACTTTTTAAAAATGTATAAGTTATTAACCCACATTTTGTTTACAGTTGTAGAGGTCAATATTTTCCATCATAACTTTTTCTGAGATAGCTCTAGACTACAAATGAAAATGTTTTCATGCAGAGCACACTTAGACATTTACAGCAATATAATATTGTTTGGGGCTTTCATTCATACTTAATGAAAACAAAATAAGATAATCCATCATTTTCACTATGTAAGTGTCACTTAAAGGGATAGTTGAGTATTGGTCAAACTTAACTTTAGTATAACCAAAACCTGCACCATTACGGTACAAAATAATAGTTATAACTTCACCATGCTCGAAAAGTATACACAATTACAAACGACTAGTAAGACCCCTGTTATCATTCAAAAAGAGCCGTTACAACTCAAGAGGGTGCTCTCAAATAAAATAATTGGTTTTTAGTCATTTTTCATACAAAATTGTGCATTTGATGTTTGGTAAAATAATGATTTAATAGAGATATCATCAACAACCTTTTAAAAACCTATTAAAGGCATGCCTGTAAAGTGTCTAACTCCACGACTTTTTGTTGGAGCTTCCTCGTTTCTCTTCTACCATATTGTTTAGCTTATGGTAAGAGAAGAATAGAATAGGGTTAGATTTTTTCAAATGTCCCTTTAGTATGAAGATATTTATCATTGAAATCTTTTATTTGAAAAGGGTTAGCAAACGCTTTTCAAATAAAGTACAATTGTCGTAGCTGAACACGTCCGGCCAGCGCGCGTGGGAAAGCTTCAGGGCGACCCGACTGAACTTTGAGCCTAGCGAATTCTGTACCGTCTGTATACACGTGTGCGGAATTCGTCAACTTCGGACGACTATTACTGCAACAAATCTACGGCAGGCCATCAGTATTCGGTGATAAAATATGAACTCAATATTCGTTTTTTTCACTAGGTAAACAGTGATCGTTTTCTTTCAAACTTTCACAAATCTTTCAATTGTATTTTACAATGATATTGATATAGGATTGAAGTCTCAAATGTCATTGTGTGCAATATCAGACACTTTACAGCTATCACTTTAAGATTTTGTTTCAAAGTAGTTTTTAAAAAAAATTCTAAAAAGTCAAAATATCCCCTGGTGAAGAATGTTTTAATACAAATATGTTTATGGATATTTCAGCCGTTTCTGAACCGATTTGGTTCAAATAAAGTTTATTCTGTCATTGAAGGTGTATGTTCTTTCAAATTTGACAGTCAGTTTTTCATTATCTCACAAAAAAATATTTTGTGAAGTGCCCCCCCTATACCAACACTCAACTATCCCTTTAAGGATCGGAATATAAAATTAAGCCTAAA
>JBAMJV010013116.1:0-19493 GCA_037951105.1 Echinarachnius parma
CATAATTGATCATCATAGTATAACGGTCACATAATAAAATATGCATTCATCTTTTATTCACGCTAGTACATAATTATAATACATTCATAATTCATTACGTGTTCATTGACAGACTAACGACGAAAAATGCATAATCCCAAACTTTTCAATATCGTTTTTTTTTCTTCATTAGTATCTTTACTGTTTGGTCCAACCGGGAGAGTCACTTAAATACGTAAAGGTACAGTCAATTAAACTGTCTATAGCGACCACCAATGCAAGTTCAAGTTGAGGAAGGTGGCCTCTGCAGACAAGTTATTACAGGTATATTTTGACAATGGAATACGACATAAGTGATCACTTGTACAGATAGGTGGCTGCTATATAGTGGTGGTCACTAACACAGGTTTTTACTATATAATATATTTTAATGCTGTGCAATTCCCCGGGTTGCATGCAGCTGCCGACCTCTCAATCCGACCTCGGAAATCCCCACCATCCCTGGGCCAGCATTGTTATTTGTTCATATAATACAATCATACAGTTACGAACGTTCAGAAATCCCACCATTTTTGCATGGGCTAGTATGTTGTGTTTGTTTCCTTTTATCACACGAAGCTAGAATAATACGCGGTATATACATAAAAAAAGATCGACATACAATACAATCATTTAAAAAAATAGAGACCTGGGATGAACTATGTACTGTACTTTTGACAAATGGCGCAGCTAAATAAAGGGTCTGGGGGGGGGGGGGGGGGGTGTCAAGATGAGACCTGCATGTCGCCTATGTAAAAGAGGGCGAACACTATTTTATTTTTCACTAAGACCCCCAGTGCACCCTTGTGGGAAACGTTGCCCCTTCTTAGCAAGCCCCCCCCCCCTGGTTTGACTGCTGTGGCTATAATTTATACGCCCAGTGGCGTTGCGTGGTCGGACTGACCAGGCCCCCGGGGGGGGGGGGGGGAGGGGGGTTATATGTTTACTACAATTCATTCAAGCATCATTGCATTATAACTGTTAGTTTTTAACGAGAACTTTCAAGTTATATAGTTTGACCCAACTAAAATCATGTTTGACCAAAACTGTACCATCCCTTTAACAATATAATTGGGATGGTATTCTCCACTGATATTGCGTAATAATGCTCCGCCCTTGATAAAATGGCACCTTATTATAAGGGGTAACACCATTAGAATTATACACCCCATTATACAAAAAATAGAGAGGGAAAGATATCTCGCGAGTGAACTATATAAGAATTTAAAGAAATGGGTCTGTGTGCATGCATCTGGATTTGCCACACCCACTGGGAGTTTGCCGTATGCCGCTGCGTGCTTGCGAGATAAACAAAATATTGTCACCAAAATCTACTTCAGTTGACTTCCATGAACAATAAGTACCACATTGATGTCATCCTTCTACTTGATTAAATGGATATACTGATGTTGAATGTGATATACAGACATACCAAACATGGGATATGCATGTCAATATTATGTGGTCCACTGAAATGAAATTACAATAATAGGGAATAATGTAGTTTGGGGGTGGTCGTACTTCTTGTGATTTCAATGTATTAGGAAGGATACAAATCACACACAATAAATTAGTAATAATTATTTAGTGAGCGTTTTCAAAACTGAAACATTCCGGGTAATTTCCAGGGCGCGTGTTTTTGTGTGTCTATGAATTGACCTTTAATAATGTTTTCTCTTCAATTGTAATGTATTATATATCTGTATTATCTTGTTAAATTACAAAATGATCGTTGATGTCTTTACAATTATGTTGAATATTAATTTAAGGTCATGTCATAAGTATGGGTCTATTATTATACTTATAAATGCACGAAATGCATGATATTAAAGTTGTGAAATAATAATTGTTTATTATATTGTAATACTAATAAAAGACCAGAAGGGCCAAGGGAACTCAAACTATATTCGGTGATATACATAAATGAGAGAACACAGCTACAGATAAAGAAATGACATTATATGTATAGCTCATAGCTGTTTCTACAAAGAAGGACATAATAATTTATTTCGATTACATTTTTATCATGTTTACATTACGGATCAAACTGACTCGCAAAGCTAACTGAAAACTTGCAAGCCATGTAGCGTGTCAGAACACGAAGTAACTTAAGAAACCCATTTTCTACAGTATTTCCTCTTATAAACATTATTCATGCCACCAATGTCAAAAGACGGAAAAAACATTATGTGGTGATTAGAATATGTTTTCTCATTGTTACATCTCGATACAATCATGGCGTTAATTTGTTGGAACATTATAGATGGCCTCCTGCAATATATAAGGGACCAATATTCCCTCAGTCTATTCTCTTTATCATTGGTAAACAAGTCGACAGATTTGCATGATTAGCATTTTGTCAACGTACAATATTACGATGTATGAAATATGTATGTTAGATATACCCTTTAAAATATTGTAGGGGAATCCCCGTCAATTTTTGTCAACACTCGTTCGACGGCGGGAAACTGTACACATTATTGTATGCGTTAATGGTTCAGTACCGCGGGATTGTAGTGTCTTTGTTTAGGTGCATTACCTTATTACATTTTCGTTGTTCGGTTCTGAAAGACGCTATCAATGATATCATTCGCGATCTATAGTTCCGTCCCGAGTGATAAAAAATACCCTTAATATAATTGCGAGATACTTGTGTGTGATGTAGGCTACACCATTGTAATACAATGGTACATCACACACAAGTATATATCACGCAATTGTGATCAGTTCAATACTAGTATATAGGCCTATATGGTTATCTATATTACATGAATAAATTAATCCACAGCACTGCCCTTTGATATACCGTATAATGTTGTATGTAATGTCATCTTTTTATCAAATGAATGGAACTCTTATAATAGACAGGCCAATCAATTCAATTATAGACCAGTAATCCTCGCGATTCTCTTTGCATGAGTTTTAATGTAAAATGTTTGCTTAATAATTCTTATGTACATGTATTGTCCCGCCATGTAAGGATGAAAGTTTACTTACTATACTAATTTATATTAGTCTTATTTGATATATAATAATAATAATAATAATTTTTTGGAGTTTAATATACCCTTGTACACTGAATACTTTTAGGAAGATGTCCTATTTCTGGCTACATTTTGAAATAACGGTTTAAAAATACACTTGTCTTCGAAGAAAATCATTTACCCAATTATATAAATAGATTTAATGAGAAATAGCTTCATGAAAATGAAACATGCCAGCTTATATGAATATAATATCCATAATTTTGGTTAATCAAGAACATAGATTATGAAGAAAAAAACCCCTCCACTCGGTGAAAGTGAAATGTCCACTATTCATGTGAGGTGGGGAATACCAGTGTATAGTTTATATACTTTCAAGTGTTCATTGCAACTACTCTATAATTCTTCCTTTTATCTTCTTTCTTCTTCAAGTTGTATGCCCACATGCAGGTTTAAACTCATAATCAAACGATGATCTCCTAAGTGATCGTTCTTTAAAATCTGCATATTATGGCTCTTAATTGTGTCACTAAAGTCAAGGAGCATGTTACGCGGGGTTACGCTTCCTTCCTCTATAGGTCTTTCCCGCTCAAGTCTGCCCTCTACATTTATATACAGTTTTCAAAAGAGTATAATGTCTAAGTATGGGTGCAAGCCATGATTGCTTTTTATTTATTATGCTAATTAGATATTTTCGTTCTCCTTAACACTTCTTCATTTCGTACTCTATATCTGTCCGACTAATCTTCAACAATCTTCATAATATAATACTGTATTATGTCATACATCTTATTATTACTTTAGTATATATTGTATTATGTTATATTGTAACAATATAATATAATATACAATGTATAATAAATATATAATATAATATGATGAACTAATCGTATATAGATCTCAGAATAGTGTCTAGAGTCGATCATCGGGCGATCATCATGGCACTCCGAGGCTTACAGGGATCTATAGTAACATTGTCATCCACAAAACTTACTTAGAAAATCTAGTGTTTCTCACATACCTTGTTATAAAACCAATAGAAACATGGACCAGGTTTTTTTTCTCGAATTTCCCTTTCTTTAAAGAAATATTTACATTTTAACTGTTCGGATTTTTAATTATCCACTGGAAAGTTATAACTGTGTACAAAGTCAGTGCGAATATCCCTTTTCATTTTCGCTCATTGCACTGGGCCATTATGTAATATCCATTTAAAGGGACATGTCCACTTTTACAAAACGTCTGAACAGCTTTCAGTTGACGGATGGGGATCGAATGTAACCCGCACAAAAAAAATCAGAGCGAACAGCCCTCTAATTTGGATTCTACGAATGAAAAACGAATGCGTCCCTCCATTTAAACTATATATCGGTCAATAAAGGAGTTCAACTGATTTAGAATAATATTACAACAATATAGTACTAATTCTCGGAAAGGTATTGTGAAGCCGACATTTTGTTAACGTATGTCACGGAAAAAGATCTCAAAAAGAAAGAATATAATATAATTACATGTAGTCAGTTTAAGCGATGTTTGGGTATTTTGCTTGGTAAACGATCACACATTAGTACGCGGGTCACGTAACTAGCGCGGGTCACGTAGGGGTCATGCATACCGATCTGGCACTCTGTGAAATCTGTGTACGAACTTACTCACCGGCCGAAAATACGTATGTACCCATTTAATCGACGTCCCTCAGTTTAATAAGTTTTAGGTCTATAACTCCACGAAAAAGAGATTTCAAGCCCTATTTTTTTCAGGCATGCTATTAAATGACATTTCCTTTCATATAAGACAATAACCAATAAAGAATCAATCTTTTATTTTGTAGACCCTTTGTGCAATATATTCAATAGATCAATTTCCTCTGGGGTATTTCCGGATTCTTTGAAAGTAGCTAAAGTTGTACCATTATATAAAAAGAAATGCAAACAAAATATTGATAATTATAGGCCTGTTGCCATTTTGTCAATTTTCTCAAAATTATTGGAAAAAGTTAGGTATAGTAGATTATTTAGTTTTCTTGAAAAATATGAAATTTTAATTAATGAACAATTTGGGTTCAGGAAAAAACATTCAACTGCACATGGGGTCTTGAATTTGTCTAATTATGTTATAAATGAATTGGATAAAGGTAACTTTTGTTTAGGATTATTCATGGACTTGTCAAAAGCATTTGACACCATCGACCACCACATTCTTCTCGATAAATTATGTTATTATGGCGTGTGAGGTGTAGCACTAAACTGGTTCAGATCATATCTGACTGGTAGAAAACAGTTTGTGGTGGTCGATGGTGTCAATTCTGAGCTTAAAGACCTATCATGTGGTGTACCTCAAGGTTCTGTTTTGGGACCTCTCCTGTTCCTTATTTATGTAAATGACATTATAAATAGTTCAAATATTTTTCGGTTTTCTTTATTTGCAGATGACACTGTAATTGTACTATCCCACAAGAATGTGCATACACTATTTCATTAGTTAATTTAGAATTAAGTAAAATAGTTTCTTGGTTTCAAAATAATAAATTGCATCTTAATTATGAAAAAACAAAGTATATTATATTTCGTTCAAAAAACAGGAGAGTTCCCCCCAACCTTGATTCTTTATCTATCCAAAATACATCCCTCCAATGTGTTCAATCATTATCTTTTCTCGGGGTTATTATTGATGAATTCTTAAGTTGGAAGGCTCATGTAAAGAATGTTACTTTGAAGGTATCAAGAGGTGTTGGAATACTATCAAAATTAAAATATATCGTCACCCAAAATGTATTAATGCTACTTTATAATTCAATAATACTACCACACTTATCATATTGCAACATTGTGTGGGGAAACTCTTATATATCTCATTTAAATAAAATTAAATTGTTACAAAAGAAGGCTATTAGAATCATAACAAATTCAGAGTATAATTGTTCTAGTAATCCCTTATTTATTAATATGAAAGTTCTTCAAATACAGCAACTTATAACGCTTAATACCCTCATATTTATGTACAATTTCCATATTGGTCATCTCCCGCTCATATTTAAAACTTTGTTTGTAATTAATTCATCTGTTCATCCTCACAACACAAGACAAAGAATATTATTACATAAGCCTCCTGTACGTACAACGAATGCTCTTAATTCATTTCAAAATATGGGAATAAGCAAATGGAATAATCTCAGCTCTAATATAAGATCCAGTACAACTTTGACAAGATTTAAGAAATTGTGTAAAAGTGAAATGTTTACAATTTTATCATCTAATTGAGTAGACTGAATTCAATATATGTTATTCTGTATTTTTTCCTCTCCTACTTTCTTTCCTTTTTTTTCAAAATCTGCTGCGACATGGTATAGTGTAATTATGCATGGTAGTTGGGGGCGGGTAGGGTGGGCTCACGAATGTAGTTTTATGTATGAATATTTATTTCTGTCAATGTGTATGTAATATATTGTTTTGTATTGATATGTGAAAGGGCCCTATTACAAGCTTTGCTTCCTAGGTGTCCCTAACCATTCATTATATTTTACATTGTACAACAGCATATATGTATAAACTTTGTATTTGATTTTTAATGATTTGGTTGAATAAATTGAACTTGAACTTGAACTTGAATCTCGCAACTTTTGAATTTTGGCTTGCAAAAGAGGATCTCTCCCTTTAACGTGAAATGTTCACACATCGGTTTATGGCGGTTATACCAAATATGACAGAGATAATAAGTACGGCTCAATAAAAACTGTTGTGTTGGAGGCACTGAAATCTGCTCCCACGACACTGAAAGGGTTAACTATTTCGTATGTGGAAATTGCCAATAACTTTGTGAATTCCAGATTCCTGGGGAATACCAATTTATAATTAACATCTCTTTGAAATTTCCATTTCATTATTCTTAATTGATCGAATGTGATAAATAGTTATGATATCTATTGTTATACTAAGATTTTGCTTTTGTTTCTTAACTGCTGCAGTTTGCTGGTATTCAGATAATTGTCTGGAAACTAGCGATACTATTATATCCATGTTAGATTATAACAGTAAAACTGCAATGCGTTTACAACCAAACTCACCAACAATATACGTTGTTGTCGCATAAAATATTATAAGAACGTCATTAAACATGTGACACAAAAGGTCCCTGGTCGAGCCAAGGCCGCTGTGAGCTATAGAACTGGTAATATTTTACTAATTATAACGCTGAAGTAAAATAATAATGTTTTTGGTATGAAATCCGTTAAAATGAAACTGGATATTCTATCGCGGCGTGAAATGATTGACTGTTGGAGTTAAATAATTCCCTTTAAACCCGCCACCATTCCTCAATTGTGTGTTCCCTTAAAACTATTTGTATTTATTTTATTATTTATTTATTTATTTATTCATTTTATTTGTTTGTGTGTGTGTGTGTGTGTGTGTGTGTGTGTGTGTGTGTGTGTGTGTGTGTTTTGTTTTGTTTTGTGTTTGTTTTTTTTTTTGGGGGGGGGGAGCCTTATTATGCCTCGGTGGTATAGGCTAGTTCCTGGACGAACATATTTAATATTTTTGTTGTAACTATTAAAATGATTCAGGCGAACCTGGTATGTCAGGGTCATTAAGTCACAAACCGTTATTATTTGGGGCAAACCTTTGTATTCCTTTATTTTTCACAGATTTTCCCCTGATGTTTTTAATGTTTGTTTAGCTATATACGACACTGTTATAAGGTCAGATTATCAGACTTTTAATTCATACACATGCGTGTCTAAAATATAGATAATCATTTTTAAGTCCTCATGTTTTCTTCAATTTGAATTCTCATCACTGTTTTGTATAATGCTGGTAAATGTCGCTAATGTTGTTCATATTGGATAACATTAATTGGTTTTGGGGGCCAATCTGCATGCTGTGCAGTGGCGTACCCAGGATTTTGTAAAGGGGAGGGGGGGTTATTTTGTAAAAAAAATTCAAGCCGAGACCAAGTACCTTAACATTTTTCGAGACCGAGAGAGACCAAGTACCTTCAAAGTTGAGAACCCCTCTCAGTGGGGGGGGGGGGGGGGGGGGGGGGGGGGGTGTCCGTATACAAAAATCGAAGCCGAGACCAAGTACTTTCACAATTTTCGAGCCCAAGACCAGAGATCTTCACAAATTTTGGGGGCCGAGATCGGTCGAGACCAGGTTTCAGACGGTCGAGACCGCTTAAAAGTAGCCTCGAGACCGGCTCAAATTTTAAAACAAGAGGGGGGGGGGTGGCTCAAACCCCCCAAAACAGACATTTTTTGGTCAAAAGGAGGGGGGGGGGGGGTTTGAACCCCCCAAAACCCCCCCCCCCCCCCCGGGTACGCCTATGATGGTGTGGATACACGGTTCCTGTGTAACTCCAGTATGTTATGACACCAGACACCATATCCTGTCATCGGAAGTAAATAAAGCTGACAAAATACACATTTCTCATCAGTATTCTCAGCATCAGTTTGCTGCATGGATACCTATATGCATTTGTATAATATACTATATAATATCACAATATGTATAGGTGCCAGTACGGGGTGGCTAAAAAAAAGGGGGGGTGGCTAAAAAAAGGGGGGCGTGCGGCATACTTCCCATATGTATGGGGAAACGTCTCTTTGCTCTTTTATTTGTGGTTTAGCCGAGGAAACCCAACATTGGGTCACTAAATCCATTCTAGAACAAGACCCCCTAAATATCTAATGAAATTAGTGGTTTAGTTTCCACGGGAGGTAGGCCTATATGTCGTTTCAATTTGTTCTTCTTTTTTCTTCTTTTTAATTTGTTTTTGTTTAGGGGGGGGGGGGCATCCCCTATATACATAACAATATCTCGTACAGTGCTATACCAATAATGAACATTATTTGTTAACTTCCCAGAATAACAGCTTGCATAATAGACCCCATAAAATGTGTAATATTTCCTAATTAATATTTTCAGCATCGCTAGTGGACTATTAAGGTGTACATTTGGTAAAGGGGTATAGGTTAAACAGAAGTTTTCACCACTGCATGTCTCGATTGGGTAAAACCTACTATATATAGACTGACATGTATACGAATACCAGTGCATGAAATCGAATACTGAAATTTCGTGTATAAAGTAAATAGAACAATATGCCCTGCCGGTGATTATCGTAGTTATCATCCGACAAATTAACATTTAATAAACATAATACCTTTGACTTTGGGTTTAAGCGTTCTATGTAATTTTTGTATAACCTATACTGGATTCAAACTTTATTATACAAGGTTCTGAATTAATTCGATGAGTTATTGGTATCATGCCAATACAATAATTCCCGAATTTTCTATAAAGAATCCGGGGAAATATTTGGGGGCTCATGAGACCACTCAACCCTTTGACAGTTCCGTGTGTACTGATTGTTTTTATTTCCTAATTCACAATTATTGTATACGTAATACCACATTACCACAATAATGACACGGGGATTGACCCAAATCAGTAGAATTTCAATAAAATGTTTTCCTTGGAGTCCTTCTTTCCACTCTGACTCTTCATAAGCTGTCTATTCATTCTCTTGTATCAATGTTATTTAGATATGCAATGTATATATCTGTATATTTTGTTGATGATAATTATTTCCCCTTTTCCAAAATCAAACTTCGACAGATTTCCTATACTATAGCTTAATTAACTGCGAGGTGTTCCGTTTTCAATGTCACATTGAAAACGGAACACGTCAGTAGTTTCTGCAATGAAAATGAAAAGAACGGAGTAACATTATCAGATTATACAAACATAAAACGATTATACCCGGTATACATACTATAATGAAGCTATTTAATTGTATAGATTGTAGAATGACTGATCTTAAATCTACCCCTTATATATATTTGTTAAAATGTTGAATGTGTGTGTTCTTGCAGACGAATTTATAGTCTAATGCGGAATTGATTTTATTTTTGAAATCTTTTCAAAATATAGCGACATTATTATTCGAAACAAGAGGAAATGCCATTTGATCATCATCAAAATAACTTGAAGGAAGAGAGTAAATGAATTACTTTTAAAGTTAACCCTTTTTATAATGATTCTAAATATAAAATGTTCTGCATCTCTGCATGTTGAATTAATCATGAAATACAAATTTTAAGGAAATCAAATTGAAAATAATTTGAATAGATAAGGGGTCGTTCAGTTTTGGTAAAGAGGGCGCTTCAAGAAATAATTTGTTTGTGAGGTAATGAAAAACTGAATGTAAAATTTGGAAGAGCACAACATTTTCATGATCAAAATCGGTTCAGAGATGGCTGAAATATCCATAAAATAATATAACCATTTGTAATTATTGTGGGGCCCACAATAATTCGATAATTTTGAACCAGCCTTTGAAAAAAAAATGCTTACACTTTTCAAAAATTTACAAAAGAGGTTTATGATCTCTCTATTCAATAATTATTTTAACAAAACATCTCATGCACAATTAAACAAAAATGGTTGAAACCAATGCGTTTTTAGAGAGCGCCCTCTTGTGTTTTAATGGATCTTTTTTTAATGATAACTGGCTTTATACCTTGTTGTTTGTAATTTGTTATACCTTTCGAGCATGGTGGAGTTATAACTATTATTTGTTATAGTTTGTAACTTATGGTGCAGGCTTTCCAAAACTGTACTATCCCTGGCTATTGAAATTGTTGCATAACATTGCAAAACGATACATAATATTGCCAAGATAAAGTTAAAATTATAATTACGTAAAAATCACGTGGCTGGCTCATTACCCTGACACTTGTAGTCTTGCATAATACTCAGCATTGCGTCACAATACTGTAATATACTGTAATACTGCAGTTTTTTGTTGTCTTTTATTAATATTGGAGGCTACTCTAGTATCATGTTTATAATGCAAAGTATAGCCTATAATTGTACCGTGGTGACGGAATGTCCATATGGATAGTTTATAGAGAGTTTATGGGAAGTGGAGCTCGATCATGTCACAATGGGACATGAATACGCATTATACTGCGAGATCGTGGTATAATACTTGATAAAAGTAGAGTAACTGAATAATTATAACTCCTGATGATTTTAAAGATATAAACTCTTGTTATGAGTTTCCGTAGATCATTTAAACGATATCTCGTAGAGAATGATTCGGCATTATAAAAACCCGCTGTAAATATATATTCGAATAAAGGCACTTTTGTAAATATTGTAAATACGTCTATTCGCTATTGCTGGTCCTTTTTTTTTTCGTTTTTTTTTCAACCAACAATGAAATCATATCAATTGTGATTTATGTTATTGTAAACGATATTGTTGTCTGGTAAATAAATTTCATTTCATTTCCTTTCCATTCACATGTCACCGTTGTGTTAATTGGTACCCGCTATACATACATGGTTCACCGTGGGTGGGCTATTAATTGCAGGTCAATTATCATTAATTTACTGAAAAGATTATGCCTCATGTGACATATGAAACAAATGACTAAAATATCACAATTGGAGAATTATATGACCGGGATTATAATAAAAAATATAAAAAATTATCGACTAGTATCCGTACGGGTTTCCATTTAACATCAAGTCACCCGTTTTGCATTTAATACTATATAATGTGATCTCTCATTTAGTAAACAATTGTTTTCGGGGAATTAGAACTCTTCTATAATTAATTAAAATAAAGGTTACCCAACTTAATCATAGACGTAATATCCTTTGGTATATAGGCTATCTAATGAAAAACAAATAATAAATTATGAGGCCTACATGCATAAAGAAATCACAAATACTTGAACATTATAAAGCCTCTTATACTGAGTGTAAATTGATAGTATTGTAATATATGCGTATATAATTTTCCAAACTGCTGACCATTATTTCAATTGGAAGATTCTCTACATTGTATGCGGCATAATATTCCAAACTGCTGCCCGTTGAATAATAATTGAAATAATTTAAATTATACAATATTCCCTATACAATATTATAATTTTTTAAAGAATTTCTTTACTGATTTTGTTTGATTTTCCTTCACCTTTATGAAAAGTTAGACGGGGAAGAGAGAGATAAAAGCAACACTCGGAAATAATGAAAATGAAAACAAAAATCCCCGTGACGTGATAATGTTTGCCAACCGTTTTGATTATTTTGTGCGTTATATATATTTGGCCAGCCAACCATTATGGTATCTGCGTGGCGTTACCACACAAAATAATCGGGGAATCCCCGAAAACCTAGCCTATGATTGGCTGGGCGGAATCACGTGGAGAAATCGACCAATGGCGATGTGACCTTATCCAGAAAAATCCCCTTCTGTTCGAGCAACTATATAAGAGTGGATGTAACTGCTGGCGCACCTTAGTTGAATTTGTGACTTTTTAAGTTCTACGAGCAATATCGTAGAATTCAAAGATATAAATTGAGAAAACATCATCTACAGATCGACGTGTTCAAAAAAGAAATTAATTGTTGGAACAGTATAACAGAGAATTTTAGCGATTGTTAACCGGCATTTTGTACCGTGACTTGACACTCCATACGTCCAAGGACCAAGGATTACGTTCATTAACTGGGTAGCTGGAGAGGACATCTTGTTCTACACAGTTGATAATACTCCTCAACAAAGAGCCGACTTGTGTAGTTGTGACCCATTGTGAATCTCTGTGACAGTCGCCTGTAAAACAGACTAAGTCTAAGACTCACCAAGTAACAGCTGAACTTTTGTTTTTTGGATTATCGCTATTTAAACTGTTTAATTCAACAGACAGATCAAGCCTAATAATGGAGCCATTTATTTTGGACCCTAACACAGTGAAGGACTGTGCTGAACATCCTGCAGCAGCAAGTTACGCGAGTGATCCCGCACCGAGAACAACCCAGCCAGGAAAGGGACATCAATTGATCTTTCAGGAACCTGAAGTCCAGATGAGTTCAGAGCGCTGTGATTCGGCTTATTGCGGGTCCGATTGTCTAAGCACTGGAAGCAGGTTATTCTCGAACATATCCTCAGCGACGGGATCAGTAGATGTTTCAGAGAGGCTACGGGGTCTGCATCTTGAGCACCACAGCTGTCAAGATCAGACAAGTTCTCAAAGGCAAAAGGACTCGAAGCCAAGTTCAATTGTAAACGAGAGAACAAGCCCAACCGCGTTATCTGGAAGACCCCAGGCACAGAAGAGACCAGCGGATGTTCTGGAGGAGCTGGTGCTCTCGAGTGATGCGTATGATCAAGATGAGGAGGGAGATACGTAAGTCTAAAGAAAGAAAACTTCATGATTATCTAGCATTTATATTCTGCCGAATCCTTTCCCCCCCCCCCCCCCCCCCCCCAAGAAAAAAAAGAAGGAATTAGAGAAAGAAACGATACAACACAACACTATTGAATGAGGAGAGCAGTTAGAGATTGATGAGCTGTTATAGAGTAAGACATTTATTTATTCTAGATATTGAAATGATAATTCATAGATGTTCCATCATTGAAATCTTGACTAACTTTTACTAAATATATTCCTTTATTTTGCAGGCCACTCAGCCAGTCAATAATCTGTGAGAAGCCAGAGATTACATTGAAGTTCATCAGATTCACACCAGACCCCAGGTTGTTCAACATCAGGAATTGTATGGGACAGGTAAGCTTGAATTGAAAGTTTTATTTGGCATAGCATGCCTAAGTTGCTTATTTGTCTGTAAACCCGAAAACTACTTGGAGAGAGTTCATCAATTACTTTTAAGAAGTGTTGGTGTTACGTATTCATTATCATGTTGTGGCTGTAAATATCAATGTAAAACAAAAAACATGTTAAATACATTAATTTTTTTTAAAATCAGAATGAAAGTGAAGTAATCATATATTTTACTTTATATTGTCTCTTCCTCATTACAGACGCCATTGATGCTGAGCGTCCTCACACACCAAGATAAGGTGTGCCGAGCCTTGGTCGTCGCTGGGGCTTCAGTGGACATCCAAGACAAAGAAGGCAACACTTCACTTCACCTGGCATGCGCCCTGAGGAACTTCAAGTGCGTCCAGGCTCTGACGTCCAAGATCCACCCGGTGGAGATCAAGAACACCCTCAGCCCTAGGAATCACAGACACCCACAGAGTCTCACCTCCCAGCTGGGACTCAAGAATTATGAAGGTAAAAATCAAGCGCATAATATTCAAGATAATGAAGATATTCCAAAATCTAAGATCAAAGACTTTACATATGAATTAATACTAATAATAGAGGAAAAGTTCATCCCAAAAGATTCAAATATGTATTTAAATTGTTATATTTTGATTTATTTTGCATCCTTGATTACTTAAATTTTGAAATAACATTGAAAACACTGAAAAACATCTGTTTTAGCACCATTGTCATTGAAGTGGTAAACACTCTTTTTGAAAATATCCAGGGTAAAACGGTGTGAAAGATATAAAAATGTGTAATTGTGCAAGGCAAACAAAAATTACACAATGTTCGACCTTGTATAATTGTGGTTCGGTCACTTCAGTGTATAATGTATTGTAATCTCCCTTTCTATAGATTGTGGACTTCAGTGGTTAACAAAAATTCCCAATTTCGATATATTTCAAAATTATTCAAATCACAACAGCAGAAAAATCCCCTCTGAAATTGCCCCATGCAAGGAAAAACCACCTCACCTAGTGATACACATGATTGCACAGGTGACTATGCAATCTTGATTGTGTGTGTAGCCAAACTTTGAACCCTATTATCTGCACAGAACAGCTATTGTAAGCAAATGTAAAAAGACATTGTTGGAATCACTGCATAATTCATCATCTTCCATATAAGGCATTGTACGTGGGAGGTGCCTATTTGCATATGGGGATTCCCCGTTGGTTTTTCCCCAATACAGCTACTTGTACATGCATGTACATGTACATGAGTGGGTGTAGTGATAGGCGGTACGTGGCACTACTGTTAGTCATGTTCCTATGATACTGTGAGTTCTTGGAAACAAGGATGCATACCTTAATGAACATAGTGACTAGTTATGAATCCTCTAATTGTGAATGATTGCAATTATTCTGACATTTGTGATATTATAATTGCATAAAATTAGAAATTGGGGATTTTTTTCTGTGACTTATAGTTATAGTTTTAAAGCATTTATATGGTCTATATAATAAGCATGTAGAATTCTTGAATATTTCAGACTTTACTGGCAAGTCAAATCAGGAAAAAGATATATACAAATAAATTTGTTTTGCATAAATCAATCTGTAGTTAAAACCAGGATGCAGCTTCTTATAGGCAATTAATGAAATAATTTATAATGAAAGGGAATTCACCTTGAATTCTTGGAGATGTCTTGCTAATACTTTAATCATTATTGTGAAACTGTAAGTTTAAAAATATCCATCAATTTCCATTGTTCTTCCCCTCACTGTGCAGGTTTGACATGTGTCCACTTGGCAGCATTCCAGGCCAATGTTAACCTCCTCCAGTACCTGGTCAGTCTAGGGGCAAACATCAACGAACCCGACGGAAAGAGTGGCAGAACGGCCCTCCACTACGCCGTTGAGATGAACAGCTTCAACCTGGTCCAAGCACTCGTCTCCACCCTCGGTGCTGACATTGATGCGGTGACCTATGACCTCTGCACCCCTCTTCACCTGGCAGCGGGAAGGGGTCACCTGGACGTTGCTTGCATGCTTCATGGGGCTGGTGCAGACACCCAAGTCCAGAACTTTGAGGGGCAGTGTGCGTGTGAACTTACGGACAATGCAGATCTTCGAGACTTGCTCACACCCAGACAAGCGTTTGATCATCCTCACATAGACTTTGTATTCTGAAGAACAGGGGTGAGATCACATCTAGAGTCTAGACATGAACATAGATACGCTCAAGTCATAACGAAGAACTAGCAGACAAGATGAAACTGTACCCTCTTGTGAAGTTTGAGGTGTAGTCTTTGTGTGAGCTAGAGGACGAGTCACATCTTGAGGAATCACCAACACCCCAATGAGCATGTGGTCGTTAAACTGAAGAGCCAGAGGGCAATATGTATTGCAACCGTCAGCAGAAAAACTTACAGACTGATAGATGGCTTCGTTCAGATCTGCAAGAAATGCTTGCTCCTTGACAGGCATTTGACAAAGACTCTGAATATCGAAGAGCAAGAAGGCAAGACTAAAAGTCCTGTTTTTGAATCATATATATATATAGTTCTAGCAGACTTCAATGCACAGTGTCACTGGTGGGCATCACATTGGTTCAGCAAATTGCAAAGCACATCCACACACACACATTAGTTTTCTTATCTAGAAAATCTGAAGAGAGGGGCCTCGCAAAGTAAAAACAAATCCATCCATCCAAATAAGATTTGGAAGTGGGTGGGTGGGTCCAGGGCCATTTTGGATAATTAAAAAAATAAAATTGGAAAACCCTGACCCAAAGTCCCAAAATAAAGATTTAGTGTAAAGAACTGCACTTTACTTGTCTCAAATCATATAATGACTTTTTAAAAGTCATTATATGATTTGAGTTTTCTGTCCATGTCAGAGATGGATTTCCAAAACAAAAAAAATTTGGATAGGGGGTGGATGGGTGGGTGGGGTGAGCTCTATCCAAATCTTATTTGGATGTTTGGATTTGTTTTAACTTTGCAAGGCCCCTTACTGAAGATTGATTGATATTGATTCTTATGGAAGGTTTCAAATGTAGATCACTGTAATTGCACTGGGGAACATGAAAAATAAAGCTTGGCTTGCATTTTATTACATCAAAGTCTTATTATTATATGTTTCTTTCTCTGTGGTCTGAAATGCGCTGATGATTGAATTAAATGTATAATTAGATTTCGATTGCATGGGTTGTAATTTCAGTATCTACTTTCCAATCAAATGTGAGTGACTTACATAATAATAAGGTACTTCTGGTTTCACATTATGCAGGGAAAGTTTTCTTAGGATGATAATATGGAGAAGAAAAAAAATTGAAGTGTATAATTATTTGTTTTAAAGGTATTGATCCTAAACTGTTTGAAGACATGGATCATATTGTGTCAGAATTTCTTTGTGTGTGCTGTAAATGTATGATCCACTGATCTTTTCTACATCAGAAGAGTGTGTCCCAGGCTTATAATTATATCTTGTGTAAGCAGAAACTTTGCAGTCAGAAACATACTCGTGTGATGCAATGGATGCCTGACGTAGGATGTAAGATAAGGTAGCATCCTCAATCATAAATACTTCTCATTTTTGTGTAAATATACCATGTCATTGTAAATATTTGAAAAGGATATTATTCACCTGTATTCAAAATAGTTTTATGTAAATAATTTACCATATACATTTGTGGAATGCATTTCTAATGTAGTTTCTTAGTTTAGAAGTAGAATACTTAGTAGTAGACTAGTAGTTAGTAGAATACTTAGTAGTTCGTCAATTATGGACAGATTGTGATACAAATGGTTTCTAGGCAAACTCAAATATCGCCACTTTGCCATTTGTAAGCTGCCATCATATTTTTGCAAAATATACATTGTACATTATTGCGTTACATTTTGAAGGTATGCTTAAAAAAGTATCACAATTACTATTTTCATGTTTTTCGGCAGGTTGAAGCACAATTATCTTTGAATGGTGAAAACGACTATAATTATTATCAGGTTTTGCATACATTATAAACCCATTCATATTTATTTTGAAAAATAGTCAATAACAGTGAGGTGAGTGTTTTGGATCTTACAGTGAAGGTTGTTGAATCATGTGGGTTTAAGGTTATATACACACTAGTAATTATACAGACTCGTTATTAACATTTAGAATGGAACAGTGAACAGTTGGAAATCTATTATTTTACAAAGCCTTCATAGTCGAACTGAAAAAAAAACGTATTTTAATTATTGGGGGCACACATTTATATATTTTTTAAAAATCTCTATTGGCTTAGGTTAATGAACACAGTGAATAGTTGCAAAATCTAAAAATTAAAAAAAGCCTTCACAGTCCAACTGAAAAAAACAAACATATTTTTTAATTATTGGGGCACAATTTGTGTTTCTTTTTTCAAACTCTTTTTTTTGTTGCTGTTTTTTTTTTTTGGGGGGGAGGGGGGGTATGTGACCACCACTGTAGCTACGCCTCTGCATGGCATTATTTGACTGCCAATTGTCCTACAAACAATTATAAGAGTAAATATATTACAGTTAAATTCTAGCCCATTTCAGTATTCCAGATTATAGAATGCAAGAAAATAGAAAATATGTAACATAATGAATACCATATAACAGATGTTGCTGATGTTTACATTTCTGTATGATTGGTGAATTAACTAATTTAATTAATTCACCTATCATACAGAAATGTAAATGATTTGACATAAACAATACAAAACATAAGAGGAATTTTTTATTTAAAGTAAATAATTACATACATGTAGTGTGTGCCCCCCCCCCCCCAACAAAAAAATACTACCATGTGCATTGTTTTGATGTTCATAATTTGGTTAAAAATAACCCATACAATGTGTGTAACATTTTATTTTAAACAGGAGATTTTGATGCTTTATAGAAATAAAGACAAGAAAATATTGAAATATATATACTGTATGGTTAACTTGGTCATTCATTTGTTTACAGTTATGAATTTCAAGGAGATGAGAGGGATGACAAATAGAGCACAGGGAATCAAATTCATAGTGTGATTAATGTTTGTGTGTTTGTGATTTATGCTTGAGAGTGTGTAAATATGAATGAAGGAACATGCTGGTGAAAAATTAAAGGGTGGGAACGGGCGGTGAAAAAAAAGAACATGTTGGTGATTGTTGAGATTGAGAAAACAACAAATATATTACTTAAATCGTAGTGGAAGGGGTCGATGAAAAGAGCACTGAAAATGTGATTAAATTCAAAGCAGAAATTACCCTTATAATAGTAGGTGATTTGGGGAAGCTATAATGGGGGAGGGGGGGGGGGGGGGGGGGGGGGGAGGTTCCCGCCTGTATAATTATGCTACCGATCGTTTATTCTACTCTACCGCTTGATATTAGGGAACAAGGGGAGGTCGGTTCGCTGATGATTAGTGATTTCTCATTATATCTTGTGTACGTTATAGTTTACCTAGAACTGGGGTGACTTTTGACCAGTTTTTGAGAAAGACGTATTTACATCAAGGCTCACTTTTACTTGAACAAATTTCTGATTTTCAATTATCATAATTATATAGTAATAGAATAATATTTCAACAAAATAAAAGTCAACCCGGCGGCCAAGGGTCAAAGGGCCCAGGTCACCCTGGTTTATTACGGTACTTATATAGTCCACACCCGTTTCTGATAATATTCTGCAAGACACCAATGTATGATAACACCTCCCAATCTAGCATGCTCCCTCGTTGGGAGCCCTCCTTGGGGGGAAGGGGGGGGGGGGGGGGGTGTATACTCGTGTATATTTGCAAGAGGGGTATGTGCCGCTTCAATGACTCCCTTTTATCAAAAAAGGCCGATCGCCGCCCCCTAATTACTAGGGTCTCATTTTCATCAAAGAGGGCAGATCGCCGCTCCTTATACAGAGTGTTTATAAAAAGC
>JBAMJV010013117.1:0-96460 GCA_037951105.1 Echinarachnius parma
AATGCGTATATTCCCAAGTCTTCATTATTATTGGTATTGATAGGCAAATAATTATTATACCTTATGTAAGTTTCGTTTATCTCTAGTATATACATTGTCTGTATTCAGCATTAACTTTCCTTTGATTGAAGATGGAAATTAGGGTTGTGGTCATCTATTATAATCTATTCGGCTATCGTAAGTCTTTATATTTATGATCAACTATAATTACAGTAACACAAAACTATTTTTACTGCTTATTTGTGCAGTTCAATACAATTTTACTTTACTTCCATTATATACGCGTGAATGTTCGTTTATTACATGTCAAAGCAGTGTCTGTATATTTGTATATGTGTCCTTGTGGGTAGCGTGCTTTCTAGTGTGTGTATGTATGTGCGCATGTGTATGAACATCGGCGTAACCAGAACGGGTGCTGGGGGGGGGGGTTTACCCCCCCCCCCCCCCCCCCCCCCCCCCCCCCCCCCCCCCCCCCACCCCCCCCCCCCCCCCCCCCCCCCCCCCCCCCCCCCCCCCCCCCCCCCCCCCCCCCCCCCCCCCCCCCCCCCCTCTTGACAACAAATTACTGTTTTGGGGGGTTCGAACTACCACTTGTAACTGGTCGAGACTACATTTTAGCGGTCTTGTCCTCAGGCTGAAAGGGTGGAATTCACAAAGGAGGTTTGTACAAACATGGTTTATCCATGGTCTACATCTATGAATGCCATCTGTAAACTGAGGGAGAAGGAATGTAAACTCTTACTTGTTAACACTGTTGATGGTACACATTTTCAAAATGCACCAAATAAATGTTTGTCTTCTCACATGGTTGAATTTGTTTGATTAGCAAGCTCTTGCAGTCATATCATTAGAAATTATGAATTGTTTTTACTTGTATACGAGCAGACTCCATAGATGAGACATGGATAAACCATAGTTTTGATAACCTCCTACAAACCTCCTTTGTGAATCCGGGCCGCGCGCATCCGGGCCAAAGAATTGGAAGGAACCTGTTCTCGACCTCGAAAGATGCCAATAACTGTGGTCTCGGCTCAAAACTTAAGTAAATTTTTCTGTTTCTGCTTCGAAGGTTTTCAACGGACATCCCCCCCCCCCCCCCCCCCCCCCCCCCCCCCCCCCCCCCCCCCCCCCCCCACCCCCCCCCCCCCCCCCCCCCCGATTACACTATGGCACAATTGATGAAGTTGTCAGTTTTGGTGTGTATTAAAATAATGGAGATGCATCATCGTATTATGATACATTATACTCATCGAGATACATATGTACGTATATGTGTGAATTTTGTAAAAAGTTCTTCTACATCGTTATACATGACTGTGTGTATCAGTTCCTGTCCACAGTGAGGAGGGTTACATAAACCCGTTGCCTCCATACATATCATCGTTCCCATACATGTTTATTGCATGGAACAGCAGCTTCCTGCAGACTCTGGGTTAATCATATATGTCTGTGTCGGTTTTCTCCGCAGCTCTGAGATATGATTAGATTAGGTCCTCGGTGCAAGGCATACTATGTAAGGAATATTGATTCAACGGGTCGAAGACTCGGAAGAAAACTTCTTAAGATATGTCAATGTTTACATTTTCCATTATTTAAAGGGGTAGTTTAGTTTTGGTAAGACTCAACTTAGTAGCCAAAACCTGCACAGGAACATTATAAACTAACAGTTATAACTCGAACATGCCTCGAAAGGTATACAAAATTACAAACGACTAAGTAAAAAGGCTGTTATCCTTCAAAAAGAGCCATTAAAAACACAAGAGGGCGCTATTTAAAAAGGCGCTGGTTTCCACCACTTTTTCATACAAAATTATGCATGTGATGTTTTATTGATATAATGATTAGATAGAGACATCATCAACAACTATTTCAAACCGCTTTTGAAATTTTTTGAAAAAGTGTAAGCATTTTTGTATTTTTTTCTAAAAATCATCTAATTATTTTGGGCCCCAAATAATTAAAGATCAGATATATTTATTTATATTTCAGCCGTTTCTGGGTCGATTTGACCAAATAAAGTTTATTCTGCCATTAAAATTGCATGTTCTCTTAAATTCGACACTCAGTTTGTCATTACCTCACAACAAAAATGTGATGTGCAGCGCCCTCTCTACCAAAACTAAACTGCCCCTTCAACCCTTCACTGCGGATTATTATGCTGACAATTGTGTTGAATGATGCAGGAATACTGCTGAGTACTGCTTATCTACTATAATAACGCCTGTATAATTGAATGAGAGTCAATACATTATATGGCCTATAAATTCGATCATATCAGAATCTTCATCATAGGTTAAATGACGAGGATACATACAGAACATAATAATATGAAGAGCTTTCTTCCAAAAAGGCGCTTTATCCACTTTTTTCAACTTTTGAGACAAGCAGGTTTCGGTTGCCAAACTTTCGCACGTGTCTCGTATGGGAATATGAACAAATGATTTCTATATTTTGATTTTTGAGTGAGTAATTTGTCGTAAGTGTGAGTCCTAGATAGCAGCTACCTAATAATTGTAGATATATCGTTAACTACATTTTTGTGGAAAGTGGATTTAGCGCCTTTGGGAACTGAACTTTTCATAATATTAAATCCATATATTATATGGATTTAATACGAACACACGCATTTTTGCACCAAAATAATTACGTGGGCGCTTTGTAAACAAGTTTAATGCTGCATGGTAGTATTCCTGGAACGATAATAATATTATTTATGAAGATGACAATCACAATGGTTATAAAATGGATCAAAATTGATCTTATACTAAACTGTATTTCAAATATACAGGGCGTATCAAAAAAAGCGTTACACTTTTGAAAAAAATTGTCAACTTTACATTTGTATATATTTATAAGACGTTTTCATGTCGATGGATGCCCAATAGTTTCATCTATCAAGTGCTACTAACAAAACAAATTTTCGTTAACGCTTGGGCAAACACTGACAGTTTTTGTACATAGTGTGAAAAATGGCTTACGCTAAATTGAAAGAAGAGGGACAATTAAACCAGCAGACCGAATAAGTACACCCATTCAACATGTTAAAACAAATTTCTCTTTACCATACATTTAAGAATATTTTATGACTGTGTAATAATTTTGTGGCAATTTTCTATTAAAATTTAACTAATTTCATTGTTTTATGCATGGGTGAGAATCAATAATCTGTAATTACTTCAAGATCTTTTTTAAAACACAGAAACATTGAAACTACATGCCAGTCATTTATTAAAAAAGTATCAAATCAATTAATCTTCAAATCATTCACCGATTCTTTCAATCAAATCAATGAGAAATCGATCGATCAAGCAATCAATCAATCCATCCATCAATCATTCAATCGATCAATCCATCCATCAATCAATCCCGCAATCCATCCATCAATCAATCAATCAATCAACCAACCAATCAATCAATCAATCAATCAATCAATCAATCAATCCATCCATCCATCCATCCATCCATCCATCCATCCATCAATCCATCCATCCATCCATCCATCAATCCTTCAATCAATCCATGCATCTATCAATCCAATCAATCAATCAATCAGCCCATCAATTTAGCAAGATGAATATTCGTTCATGCTTCTGGGTCATCTTTTGTATGTGACACACTCAATGAAAGAATTTGCATCGTTAATGAGGACATGCTGGAAATGTTGTCATTAACGATGCAAACCTTTCATTATTTATCAATCTATGGCCTATTTATTCTCACCGATGCATATGAAAATCATTTAAATTATGATACAAAATTGCCACAAAATGATTACACTATCATAAAATAATCTTAATTTCATGGCAAAAAAAGCAATAGTTTGATTGGGAATACTTATTCCGTCTGCTGGTTTATGTGTACAAAAACAGTCAGGGTTCGCCCAAGCGTGAACGAAAATTTGTTTTGTTAGCGGCACTTGATTGATGAGACCATTGGGCATTCATCGACATGAAAATATCTTCTTAATATATAAAAATGCAATTTTGAAGAAATGTTCAAAAGTTTTACGCTTTTGTTGATACGCTCTGTAAACATAAATTTAGTACATGACTGTATTTCATCCGCTTCCTTCTAGTATAATTATCATCACTCCGTTTATAATGTAAAAAGTTGTTCCCGGCAACCCTCCTATAGCGGCGGCATGTTTCTTATGATTTGATCAATGCATCGTTCACACATATGTTTTTTACTTTTAGCTTTCAACCAAAAGGCGCTAAATCTATGTTTCAACTTCAGGAAGACATGTTTCTTTGTCCCATTTTATAAACGTGCCTATTGGAATACAAAAATTAAAACAATTGTTATATTTTGATTTTGAGTGAGTTATTTGTCGTAAAATGTGGATTCCTAGATGTAGCTACATAGATTATACAATGTATATATACTCCGCAAAAAAAGAAACTGGACACTTGTATGAGACCAAATATTTCGTATTCATTAACGATAAAATATATGATATTGTATATCAAATTAAAGATAAAATTACCCTCTTCAATATTCGCATGAAATCCAGATGAAATCATTTATGCATGACTTGTCACGGTCAATTAACCACACCAAGGTCTGTTTTCAAAAATAGCAAAAATGGAACATCCACTCATCCATATAAATGTTGATAAGCGTAATCTAAAACGCTATATTTATGAGATGGCATAATTTTTCATTAAAAATGTGACCTTTTCTATCTTCATCTCAATAAAGAGTATAAATGAAGACAAATTGTGAACGTTATAGGTGTTATTTTCATCCAAAAGTAACAAAATAGGGAATTCCATGGCAAAGCTTTATTAGTCAAAACCACAGTTTGTGCCCTTATTTCAGGTATAAATTGGTATAAATTCTTCTCAAGAATTCTACCGTAGTCCAAAGTTCTTCAAAACCTGAAGTCACCCTTGGTCAAACAGTTGGGCAGTCTTTAACATGACATTTCTCTAGGTAAATATGGTCAAAATTGCAGGGGACACATGCAATAGACAAACTTCATGCCTCTAATACAGACCAGTATGATAATGCTTTCATAACATGGCCCTGTTTTATTGACAAATTTGTATTTCCAGAGTTTGTTCATAACAATAAAGTTGAATAATGTCATAATTTACTTGCCCCGCTCATCTTGTTTTAAGTGAAACGCTTACTATCATTTCAGTCGAATGGTGTAGTCCTCCACTGTTTTGCTATTTTTGAAAACAGACCTTGCTAGTGTTAATTGACCATGGCATTTCATGCATGAGCGATTACACCTTTAGGTTATACCCTGCATGCAGAGGACTAAATTCCCTTTAATTTGATATATGATCATGTACACTTTATCGTACATTAATATGAAATATTTCAACTTATACAAGTGTCCAGTTTCTTTTTTTGCGGAGTATATATCGTTGATTCAATTTTTATAGATAGTGGATCTAGCGCCTTTTGGAAGTGAGCTCTATTATACATATATGTGTGCTGGTTTGCATTGTATCCTATGACCGGGGGTAATATTATCATTGTAAAGCGCTTAGAGATGATTATCAATCATATTAGGCGCTATATAAATCGAAACATTATTATTATAGCATTAGTTGAAACGGTGGGAGTAACTATATCGTACCATTATTTTTTCGGACATACCTATGAATTTATAAAGATTATTCTTAAGCAACTCTTGTTTTGTGATAAACTTTTAAAAAGATGACACGTAATAAAAACAAAAAACTAACATTCTAGTCCGTTAAAAAATAGTCCTTACGATTCGCAAGCGTTGCTTTAAAAAACAATGCTTTAGAAAGGGACGTCGACCAACAATGGACTACAGCATTGTAACAACATCATTTAAGACCCGGTCACGCATCACCGGATAGCGTAAGCGAATACCCGACCATTTTAAAATTTGCAAACTCAAGTTATCCGGTGGTTTAAGTCGTATTCATGCATGTATCGCTCCATAGACAATGTGTATATCATCTTGTGTTGAACATTTAACATGTGTCACTAGTTGTGATGTTTTAAAAGTCAAGAGAGTTACTTCGTTAATATCCTCAGAATATGCTCCCAAATCCTTAGATGAATGCAAGGGAAACAGCATTTCACACATAAATTCATGGCACATAATCAGTACATTGACTTTCAGATAGTTTGTTTGTTTGTTTGTTTGTTTGTTTTATTTCCAAATCAATATTTAAAAAGACATCAAAAGTCAGAACATAGCATAGAATATATAATATACACCATTTTACCAAAAAGTAATGACAAATTCTTCATTAAAGGGGTAGTTTAGTTTTGGTAAGGCTGAACTTTAGTAGCCAAAACATTATAAACTAATAGTTATAACTCCACCATGCTCGAAAGTTATACAAAATAACAAACGACTAAGTAAAAAGCCTGTTATCATTCAAAAAGAGCCATTAAAACACAAGAGGGCGCTTTTTAAAAAGGCATTGGTTTCAACCATTTTTCATACGAAATTATGCAAGTGATGTTTTATTGATATGATGATTAAATAGCGACATCATCAACAACTATTTAGAAAACGCTTTTGAAAATTTTTGAAAAAGTGCAGGCATTTTTTAATTTTTTTTATAAAAATCAATTATTTGGGCCCCAAATAATTATAAGATCAGATATATTTATTGATATTTCAGCCGTCTCTGGGTCGATTTTGACCAAATAAAGTTTATTCTGCCATTAAAATTGCATGTTCGCTCGAATTCGACACTCAGTTTTTCATTACCTCACAAAAAAAATGTGATGTGCAGCGCCCTCTCTACCAAAACTTAACTACCCCTTTAAAATGTTCTGTTTGTATGTTGCCATATATACATGATAATACTTGCTAGGATGGCCCATTTCAGATCCATCATTAGGATGGATTTGTTCTTCCACGAGGTCCTATATAAGCAAATATATGGTGCATATAACATACATAGTAAAAAGTCACGCATTTTCATGCCAATTATTCAGTATCCTACCCCTACTCCCCGCCCCTAACACCCCCCCCCCCCCCCATCCTCACTCTAAGACCCCCATCCCAAATACCCAATCCCATCCACCCAACCTTCAGTTACGACATGTGACTATAGTCACAAGATAATACCGAGTAAGTATCAGTCTGACAAAAACTTTTTAAAAAAACATCACACATTTGTATTTATTCTGCATACACACAAACATTTATTTAATCAAAGTTTTTTTTTATAGCATAATTCCCTTTTGTCTAAATGGCCATTAATCCAAAATTCATTGTATGTGTTAGGTTTAGCCATAGGGTAACACTAATCCTAACCCCAGCATGTAGTTTAGTTTTAACTTAATACGATTTTCTAGAAAAAAAATGTATTTTACACTTCGATAATAGCAACTTTTCTCAATAATATGTGATATTTGCATAGAGAGAAAAAAGCCTTACCTTTTGTACAAACGTTATAATTGATGTCAGATTCATCCCCGGTCATTCGCGGGAAGTAGTGTACAATAGGTATGACTCAAAAACATAATTTTTCGACAGAGCATACAAATTAATCTTCAAATACCAAAAATCAGTTGAATATCTTAAGTATTGGTTGAGATATGCCCTTCCGAATGGATGTTTTGTCAACAGGCAATAAGTGTAGAGCGGTTCATAAGAGCACTGTAACACTGACTGTCCATTGAAGTAAAGCACATCCCAACCAATAATTAACATATTCAATTGATTTGAGGTATTTGGACTTTATTTGTATGCTTTTCCGGAAAATCAAGTTCAAATTGCACAATTATAAACAATTATTGTTGATAACGTCACACTTCACCACTCTGTAAGAATTCAGATACCGTCAACTACAATCGACAAGCATTCCCAAAACGCTTTTCAGTAAATCTTATTTGTTTTCCATAATTAGGGAGGTTTTGACAAAAACAAACTAATTTTATTCCAAAAGCTAAACTACAAAGGTAGAATAGAAGCGTAAAAGTATTAATTGATTTGTGTTAAATTTACCGGAAACCATCTTGAATGTCAGTCATCATGCGAAACCGTAGTTTTTGTTTGTTTCGTATGACATATATGCACATTTATAAATTCAAGTCTAGGTTTCTCAGCCAGGTCAGAGCAGCATCTGTTGTCTGATGAATCCCCTCAAAACTATGAGGGAAACATCGGAGAGGGCAGTCGTTTACCACATGCTTCACTGTCTGGTCTGGGTTCCCGCAGTCACATGCAGGGCTGTCTTTCATTTTCCATCGGTGGAGATGATGGGCTGACCTTGCATGGAGTGTTCTTATCCTGTTCAGAGTCACCCATTGCTTTCTGGGGAGGTTGAACCCTGCTGGCTCTGACGTAGGGTCCTGTACAAGGTCATGGTTAGGGAAGTCGGACTCTGCCCAGGTTTTGCGCCATTCTCCTTTCAGGTCAAACTCTTCTAGAGACTTTGCAGAAGTCCAAAAGGGTGTCCGTGATTTGAGGCGCATTTTGGGTAGGTTTCCTAGGTCTTCGTGGATAGGTAGGTCTGGGTTGGTGGAGGTGCGGTGTAGTTCCTTGCGCATTATCTCCTGTCTGCATACACCAGGGGGAGCGATGTGGGAGAGAGCAGGTAGCCATTGAAGAGGTGTTGACTTTAGGGTGCCAGTAATTATTCTCATAGCCGAGTTCAAGATTACATCTACCTTCTTGGTATGGCAGCTCTCTGTCCACACTGGTAGGCAGTACTCTGCAACAGAGTAGACTAGAGCTATGCAGGCTGTTCGGAGGGTTTGTGTGCCTGAACCCCAGCTATTTCCTGCAAGCTTCCGGATAATGTTGACTCTGGTCTTCAGTTTTCCAGAAACCCTCTTGAGATGTTCACGATAGGTGAGGCTGCGGTCCAGGGTAACTCCAAGGTATTTGGGGAACTCTTCATGCTTAACTGTTTTGCCACAGAAGGTGACATTAAGTTCTGTTTTCGCTTGTCGGTTACTGAGGTGGAAGGCAGTGGTTGTAGTCTTATTGGGATTGGGACGAAGGCGCCAGTAGGTGAAGTAGTCCTCCATCTTCTTCATGTCCTCGGTGAGGGTTCTGCTAAGTACGTCGAAATCGGTGGATTGGGTAGCTAGTGCAAGGTCATCTGCATACGCAAATTTCCTGGACGTGGTCTCCGGCATGTCACTTACATAAATGTTAAAAAGCATCGGGGCCAAGACAGATCCTTGAGGGAGGCCGTCGTTGAGGTTCTAGCCGAGCTTGTTTGTCCTCCAAGTGAAACTCTGAATCTTCTGTTGCTGAGTATGGAAGCAAGGATGCGCATGGTTGTCTGACACTTGAAGATGCGGGACGCTTTGAGTAGCAGGCCATGTCTCCATACAGTGTCGTAGGCTGATGAGAGGTCAATCAGTGCCACGCCCGTTTTGAGGGCGCGCTGATATCCTGCCTCGATGAAGGTAGTGAGGGCTAGGACTTGGTCGGAACAGCTCCTTTTCGGTCTGAAGCCTGCTTGCTCCTTTGGTAGCACAGGTTCTACCAATGGGCTAAGCCTGACTAGAAGGAGGCGCTCGAACAATTTGTAGGATGTGCACAGAAGAAAGATGGGACGGTAGCTTGCAGGGTCGTTCGCAGGTTTCCCTGGTTTGATGATCGCAATCACTTTGGACTCTCTCCAAGCCTTTGGGATAACTCCGGAAGAGTGGATGTGTGTGAAGAATGAGGCCAGCCAGCCGCGGCCTTTTGGTCCAAGGTTCTTCAGGAATTCTGGGTAGATTCCATCAATTCCCGCAGTATTTCCCTGATTTTGTGGATGAGAGACCAATGTCGACATCTTCTCTAGTGTAAGGTCTTGCAAGTGGGGAAGTCTTAGCTGATGTTGAGTAGGACTTGGAAAGGTTCTTCTTGACTTCTTTACGTGATGCCTTTGTAGAAGGTACCTTGGAGTTGAGGAGCAGGCGTGAAGCAACAGCATTTGCTGTTACTTTAGGAGGTTGGTGTTGAACCGGGGTTGCTGCTCCAAGATGTCGAAGAAGGTTACTTATTTGAATCACTAAACTTGAATAATAACATCGTCGAACTCAACTATTTTTCTTGTCTGAAGCGTTGCATCCTCTTGACAAAAAAGAACGGAAATAACATTCAACAACATAACTGGCAATTTCAGAGCTTGCCTGACATGCCTAATGTGTTTCTCAGACATATGAACAACTAATGTATACAATCCAAATTTAAATTTGTAATCAACACTCCTCCTATATACATTTACAAACCTACAAATCCAAAATGATGTCAAACAAAATAGTGATCAAATTATAATGGCAGTATAGAAGGTTTGGAATAGGAAGGAAGGAAGTTTTCCTTATATAAAAGCCTCCCCTTACACACACACATATGACAACAAATACAGAAATAATACAAGAAGAAGAAGGAAATACTACGTTCATTTAAAGATAAAATAAAGTATTATTAGTGGATATGTAAATTTACAAAATATGTCAAAGATGCCTGTATCATTCTTTTGGTTATTACATCTATTTAACAACACAACGTTTTTTCATTTTAATAAGGTTGAGAGTTTTTACTTTTGTTCACGTTTAAGAGGGATACTGTTCCATATTACAGGACCTTACAAATATGAAATCTAGTATTACCGTTACGTACATCACAATTCAATTTGAAACATGTTGGTTAGAAAGTTGGACAATTAAATTTAAGGTATAAACACATCAAAAATGAATATAAAAATGGTCCATATCATTTGAATTCAATATTCCAGTCATAAACAATGATTCCAATGAGCATAATATTCAGAATACGTGATATCACCATTACTCTTCTTGATCTTACATAATTTTATGTTCATTCAATTTCAATTTAAAATCAGCTACAACACTTAAGAACTTCACACTATTTACACGTTCAAACGTATGATCATTTACACGTAAAAGAAAATTATTCGTAAAATCATATGCTTTGTTTTGTTGTATTTGAAAACCAACGTATTATAATTATAAAGAAAAACTATTAGAGGTTTCACAACTTCTCACTTAAAAACATCTGGTAAAAAGTGGACATCAGAATGAGATATCATAAGCGAATCAAAACAATTGAAATTGTTCAGAAATATTGTATATCATTGGCCTAAATAATGAATAAAAAAGGATGGAACACTCAGGCACTTTACATCTAAGCATTTTATTGTATTCATTTGTACATATTATTATATATTTTTTTTGAAAAAAACTGTCGAACCATTTTAAAATTGTAAGGTCTAATCTATGCAAGGTTTACAAGGGTAGTTTAGTTTTGGTATTAAGACTGCACTTTAGTAGCCAAAACCTGCACAGTAACAGTATAAACTAATAGTTATAACTCCACCATGCTCGAAAGGTAAACAAAATTACAAAATCATTCAAAAAGAGCCATTAAAACACAAGAGGGCGCTTTTTAAAAAGTCATTGGTTTAAACCTTTTTCATACAAAATTATGCATGTGATGTTTTATTGATATAATGATTAGATAGAGACATCATCAACAACTATTTCAAAAATGCTTTTGAACATTTTTGAAAAAGTGCTAGCATTTTTGTATTTGTTTCTAAAAATCATCTAATTATTTGGGCCCCAAATAATTATAAGATCAGATATATTATTGATATTTCAGCCGTTTCTGGGTCGATATTGACCAAATAAAGTTTATTCTGCCATTAAAACTGCATGTTCTCTCGAATTCGACACTCAGTTTTTCATTACCTCACAAAAAAATTGTGATGTGCAGCGCTCTCTCAACCAAAACTAAACTACCCCTTTAACTTAAATCTAAAATAGAGCCAGTCATAATATCATTATTTTCAAAAGTTTCTAAAACATCATAAGCACAATGTATGAATGCGGGAAATGTACAATGCCCAAGCCTAAAACCAAATTGACAGTCCAAAATGAAATTACACTTAATCTACAAACAAAAGAGCGGTAAAAACAGCTCTTTCTAAAAACAAATATTTTAGAAAACAGGGAGTTCAGAAAAAGGTCGATAACTATAGAATCATTTGCTTTATTACCTTGTTTTAATAACAAGTTTCACATTTCAGGTCATATACCTTGAGACAAATAAAATAAATATTGCACTTAAAGGGAAAGTTGAGTTTTGGTAGAGAGGGCGCTAGACTACTTAATTCGTTTGTGAGGTAATGAAAAACTGAGTGTAACATTTGAAAGAGCATAATATTTAAACAATAAAATCATCTTTGTTTGATCAAAATCGGTTCAGAAACGGCTGAAATATCCATAAATATAACAATTTGTAATAAACCCGGGGCCCCGGGTTTATTAGAGAATTTTGAACCAGCCGTTACAAATTCAAAAAAATGCTTCCTCTTTTCAAAAAGTTACAAAATAGGTATTTAAATAGTTGTTGGTTATTTCTCTATCTAATCACTATTTCAACAAAGCATCACATGCACAATATTTTATTCAAAATGGTTAAAACCGATGAGTGTTTAGAGAGCGCCCTCTTACGTTTTAACGGCTCTTTTTTAATGATAACATGATCTTTACTACGTCATTTGTAATTTTGTGTTCCTTTCTAGTTATAACTTTTAGTTTGTAATGTAATGATGCAGGTTTTGGTTACTAAAATTCAGTTTCACTAAAACTGTACTCTCCTTACCAGAACTCAACTATCCCTTTAAGGGGAAATATCATTATAACATAGAAGGCAATACAAGTAAAATTTGTATTAAACATAGAAACGATATTTTTGTATTCATATTACACTTTTCACAATAGCATTATCTTCATTGTCCAAACATTTGTTTATCCATTAAAGTTACAGGCAAACGGTTACTCACATCACTTACAATTGTTCGAAATCAAACGTCTTCTAAATTGTTTCTAGAAAATATGATTCTGCAGTCAGGTTTATGAACGTTCTGACCGCTGCTCTTCGGTGCCAAAGTGTGACTAACGTCGAAATCTTCAGATGAAGGACAAGTCAGTGCATATTGTGTGTCCTCAGTACTGGTATCGCTTTGTGAGTCAGGTGAGTTGCTTTTCGATGATGAAGTGTAACTGGAGTCGGAATCTTCAGTTGAAGGGTACATCGATGTACGTTGCGCCGCCTCAGAATCAGCATTGATTTTGGAGCCAAGATCAAAGACATTCTGACCGCTACTCCTCGGTGGCGAAGTGTAACTGGATGTGGAATATTTCGGTGGAGCGGAAGTTTGTTCATCTTGTGTGTCATCGGCACTGGCATCGCTTCTGGAGTCAGAGTCGTGTGAGTTCTGATATGTGCTATCTGAGTCACTGTTGCAAACAAAAATATGCATACAGTAATGTGTGAAGTGCCAGGCTAAAACATTCTTAGTTTATAATAACTTGTAACCACATGAGCATTGCAAATAAAGGGGTTTCAGTGACGAGCACTGCAATAAGGTTTTGCCATAGCTCAGTCGGTAGAGCACCGGTCTATCAATTTGAAGGTATCGGGTTCGAATCCCGGAGAAAACCGATTTTCTTTATTTCTGTCATTAAAATTGTTTGCTCTTGCAAATTTGACACTCAGTTTTCATTATCTCACACAAATTGTGTCTGTGTAGCGCTCTCTTTACCACAACTCACCTATCCCTTTCAGGCAATGCCAACATTTAAATGACTAACATTAAAGTGATCCAGGCAAAGTGTCTAACTCCACGAAAAATACTTGGAGCTTCCTCGTTTTCTCTTCTGCTGTGTTGTTTAGCTTATGGTAAGAGAAGAATAAAATAGGGTTAGATTTGTTCAAAATGTCCATTTAGTATGAAGATAATTATCATTGAAAATCATTATTTGAAAAGCGTTGCCAACGCTTTTCATAAACAGTACAACTGCCATTTCTGAACACGTCCGGCCAGCGCGCGTTGGAAACATTCCCGACCCTACTGAACTTTGAGCCGAGTGCGCGCAAATTCCATGAATTCTGCCGTCTGTAAACATACACGGGTGCGGATATACAAATGTACGGCAGGCCATCAGTATTCGGTGGTAAATATGAACTCAATATTCGTTTTTTTTCACTAGGTAAACAGTGTTCGTTTTCTTTCAAACTTTCACAAATCTTTCAATTCTGTTTTACAATGACTTTGATATAGGATTGAAGTCTCAAATGTCATTTTGTGCAATATCTGATACCTTACCTCTTTGAATAAAGCAGATGCACAATATTTCATTCCTATTATGTTTTTTTTTTGAGGGGGGGGGGCACATATGCTTCGAAATATGTCGATATTGCTGTGGATGACTTTTCTATTGATACTTTTTACTTCTGGTATTTTTACCTCTGACGGTTTGTCGACTTACAGTTTTGTCACGGATCTGTATCTGTGTCCCTTCATTCTCAGGGGAGCCTAAAGTCGCAAGATGTCGAACCTCAGAAATCACGATTGATTTTAAAAATTGCATGAAAAAGTGAAACAAAAATATTATTGCCTCATGCATTTCCCTGATATCTGTTCTACCGGTACGCAAAATATCCAGTAAAAATATCAAGTGGAAAGGTAAGAACTAAGCAGAGTTTTGAAGCATGTTTTTTGCTGGTTTGAAAAGTATGCTTTCCTAAATTATTTGGCACTAAAAGCGATCAATATTAAGCTCCGCCTCTTAACAACCCCTTTGTGCTAAGTTGGAAATCTCGGTAGCTGTCAAGAGCGGCCAGCGCACATCGAGATTCTTGAATCCCTATTGACTGCGCCGCCGCTTGCACGGAGATTAGTAATCCAAATGGCCTCCTTTGTATAGTGCAGCCCCCAGCCCCGCCCCCCCCCCCCCCCGGTTTCGCGGCCCCTGAAACCAAACAGAATTTAGAGCTTGTTTTAAATTGGCTAAAGCACAATCCCGCTCTTTATACCATCATTTTGAAGTTGACTGAGGCTCGCCTCCGTTACTTAGACACCTGTTTCAAAATTGTATAAGGGACATCCCCGTCAAAAGAACGAAAACAAACCCTGTACCAACCGATCCTCCCCCCCCCCCCCCCCCCCCCCTTGGTACATGGGGCCTCCCCCTCCAAAATGTCTAGCTTCGATACCCCGTTTTACTTTTCACGTATCAACATACTGTTCTTTGTAATAGTTTTTACAGAACTGCCATGGACCAGACGCAAGTTTGCATTCCTAAAAACAAGCGCAAAAGTGCGCATTTAACACGGCCTGCAAGAAGCTAGCAGCATTAAGTGTGGTTGAAATTTGCACTCGTTCGTCGGTCGTTGCCAAAATACAGAGGGAAGGGATTACAATTACTGTAGTGCGTGTAATATACACCTAAGTAAGCTGTCTGCAAATTGGCAATGATAAATCAAAATAAACGAAAGCCGGATGTATTCAGCTTTCCAGATACAGTCTACCTTACTGGATCGTGGTTAAACAAAGAAGACTAAAAATACTACATGATGATGACGTCGCTGGGTATGAACCCTTAATTATTTTTGTTCCATTTTGTTATGAACTCTTGTAAGCACCGTCCGCGTCGCAGCTTTATTTTTCAAAAGGAACCGCACGCGCGATTGCGGTATGGTTTCATCAAAGGACGCAGGAGGGTCTAGCTGAACTGCCTGTCAATATCGATTAATCGAACAATAACCAGAGCCAGATCGGAGCTCCTTTTGTTACGTGAAAGTGCTCGCTATTGTATCATGTGTACGATGTGTACAGTTTATCGTTCCAAACCCACTTACATTTTAATTAAATCTGTCCATATCTCTACAAAGCATGGATAATATTCAACAGTTTCTCGAGGGAAGGTGTATATCATACATATTTACTGATATGCAAGTTTTCAAGAAAATTGAATAAAGGTTGCTACGACATTCTTTTCATGCAATCGGTTCAGTTATGGCCTGCTTAAAACGCTAATTTCACTTTCGAAATGAATGTAAAGTTTCTTGAGCTATTTTCTCGGCATCTTATTTCCAGACCGTTCAATATTTGCCTTAGAAGAACGTTAATAACTCCGCGTTGCAGAATCATTATGAGACAAACTTTATATCATATTAAAGCTTATATATTACTGAATCGAACTAAATACAAATCCAGAAAATCAACTTTGTCGACTTTAGGTTCTTATCAGTAGGACGGGTCAAATATACGATAACAATGTAGTAAATCGTATGTATTTGATCCTGTGATATTATTTAAACGATGGTTGTTTTGGAGTGATTAAAATTTACGAACGGCTATGAGATAAACAGTATATCGTTAGCGCTAGTTAGTCTGCTCGGGTGGGGTGACCTTGCTTCAATTACCACCCTTGTGTGAGCACTCCGCGATGCATGTATTAACTTCGGGCGAGCGCCCTATACAAACATACCTCATTCATCTCATGCATGCTCTCTTCACTCTTCTCAGGAAATCCTTCATACGTGTGCACGTGACACCGTTGAACTTGAAGTCACCTTTGGAGATTTGAGGCAAACAGTTCTGTCAGAAAGTGAAGAGAAAACGACATAATAAGATAACGTTTATATGTAAAGGTTAATACATCTTTGAACAAATAAAACACAATTACACAACGTTACGACAGCTTGACTGTACCAAGCAACAAGACCCACATGAAGGCATGACACAAGTTACAAGTCAATGCATACCATGTTGTAATTAAGGATCAAGGATGAAGGACAAGAGTGTCACGTTCACATCTTAATGCGTTTCGTTAACTGCATTATATATTTCTAAATTTGACAAAGGTAATGTATCACTTTAATGCCCAGTCTAAAGATCAGCTGTTTCGGTTTATTTGGTCATTCATTTAATTTATATTTTAATTCTCAAAGTGATATTTTACTGATACAATTCATGGTTCGCATAAAGGTTATGCCATTACCATACGCTATACGTATATTATGAGCTACAAGTTCAAACAAAGAGTGATAAAGAAAGAGGGTGTCCCGACTTTTCATAGAAATACGAGTTTTTAGATAAATTTGTTTTGCCCACGTAAAAGATGAATTCATACCCTTTTGAAGGATCCGAAATATTCCACCATATACCAATGATTTGTTCAAGGAGCAGGCGTGTTATTTCGTTGAAATTTGAAGCCGAGGCCACTGGTCGAAGAAACGTGGGGGAGGGGGGGGGGGGGGGGGGATGTCTGTACAACATATTCGAGACTGAGACTCAAATCACAAATTTTCGAGACCGAGACCGAGACCATTGGTTTGAAACCGTGTAAGTGGGATATTCGAAGCCGAGTCCGAGAACATTCCAACATTTTCGAGGCCGAGACCGAGACCACTTTTTGGGGGGTCGAGAACATTGATTATGATCGTCGTGACCGCGAAAAGGTAGACTCGAGAACAGTTAAAAATGGTTAGTGGGAGGGGGGGGGGGGGGGGGGGGGTTCCACCCTCCCCCCCCCCCCCAACAACAACAACAAAATACCACAGTCTTTTTTTCAGCAAATAGGGGGGAGGGGGTTTATTTGGAGGTTCAACACCCCCGACCCGACCCTCCCCCCCCCCCCCCCTCCGGGGACGCCTGTGCCGCTATACATGCATTTATATTGCATGAGTACTGTACAATTAGTTTGCGCACGAGAGAAATTATCAAAATTAAATATGTCGGGTTAGTAGAATGCAACGAATGTTCAAAATCGGTGTCCCTTTATTTACAGTTTACACCCCGTCTGTACATTCGGGGGTCGAGAGTTTAAAAATATCGAAAATGTCCCTGCGCATGGCCACTTTGCTATATATGCACAGTTTAGTGCTCTTATAGCACGTCTTACCTTCTTTGGCCAGAACGACAATCGTTTTTAGATTATGACTCGGCCATTCATCATTGTACTATTTTTTATTCCTACCTTGTAGGCCACATTACGATCGGGGAAATGACAGTGGGTGGTCAGGCATGTCATTGATGTTTTTAAGAATATGGTTATGTTTTATGAATGAACATGAGTAAAGAAAATAGGCTTCGCAAGGGCTCTCGGGTTCGATTCCCTCAGAGGCCTATTTTCTTTGCTCATTTTCATAAAAATATAATATATGACATTCTAGAAATCCGGAGGTCTCGGGTTCGAATATTGGGGACACCCTATCATCTTTGTTCATTCAGGTAAATGGTTTTTAAAGAATGTATAATGTATGATATATTACAATTTACGATCGCACATGTCAGAGACCAAAAAAGAAATTCACATGTAATTTAACTATCGACAAAGTGAAAAATTACATGCACTGATAGCACATTTCACCTTAGTTGATAGTGGATTTCTGTATTATCATACACATTAAATTGATAGTGTCATACATTTTAATAGTGACTTACATGTGATGATGACGCTATCTTGTTTGCTGTCTCTAAGAACGTGTTATTTACACGAACATTGTTCAAGTGCAGTTCTTTTAGGTGTGGCATCTTGCAGATCCAGGATGCGAGATGTCTAGATGAAGTTACCAGATCCCACACGACCACCTCGTCCATCCAGTCCATGCCATAATGATATCCTAGCGTCAACTTCTGAATCTGCGATAAGAGTACAAGCAATACTGAATCCTACTGAAATATATTTAGGTTCATATAAAGGGAAGAATGCGTTAGTCTTTTGAGTTAACACCCCCCCCCCTCCCCCAGCAAAGGGGGGAGGGGGGGGGGGGGGGGTAGGGGGTTCTATACCCCCTCCCCTCTCTCCTCCCCCGGGGAAGCCTAGGCCGCCATACATGCATTGATATGAATGCCGTTGAATGACTGTACAACTTGTATTGAGTCATTACGTCTCATAATCTTTTGTGATTTGCTGCCAAAGATTTTGTATTCTTTTGAAAAGATTTGATATGTTTTATATAATCCTATAGTTTAGTTGTTCTTAGTGGGTGAATGTCCACTATTGTAATACTTAGTATAGACTGTTATTTAATAATAGTTTCTTGTCTCATTTAAATGTAAGTCATTTATTCATGTACAAAGGGTCCTACGCCCCACTAGCAATAGCTGCGATTTCTGTAGGGTCCTTTTACCAATTTGTTTGTACGTTAAAGGGCAATGAAACCCAAGCAAAATGTTGCTTTCATAGTCTTGAGGAGATTAAGAGGAATAATCTCTGAAAGTTAGAGCATAATCGGGCAAGAAACAAGAAAAACTACGGCTCTTTGAAGATGTCCATTTATTCCTATGGGGAACTCAAATTGACAACGCACTCTGATAAGTGTGTGGACAACTCCCCATATGTTTTGTACGACAAAAGTTCCCATTTTTACAGTTTCTTCATAGTCACATTTTTTCATTCCCCCAACTCATGAATATGTTATGTATAAAAGCATTCTACAAAACATATGTTGAACTCGAACGAAGGGTAAACATAAATTTTGAGAAAATTGAACAAAATTGAAATTTTGTCTACAAAATGTATGGGGAGTTGTCCACAACTTTGCCAGAGTGCGTTGCCAATTTGAGTCACTCGAAGAAATACATGGCTCTTTTCAAAGGGCCATAGTTTTCTTATTAATTTCTTGACCGATTGTGCTCAGATTTTCAGGGACTATTCATGATATTTAGTGTCTTATAGTGGCATACAACAATTCATCTGGATTTTATTATCCTTTAACATTTCTTATATGCATGTATGAGTGTTACATGTATTGAACCTTTTGGGTATAAGTTATTCATACTCACAACTAGTTTGATCACGAGATAAGTGATCGAAATGAAATATTTAGGTTTAAAGTGATACCTGTAGAGTGTCAGATATTGCACAAAATGACATATGAGACTTTAATCCTATATCAATATCATTGTAAAATATAATTAAACTGATGCCTGTAAAGTGTCTAACTCCACGAAAAATACTTGGAGCTTCCTCGTTTCTTTTCTGCCGTGTTGTTTAGCTTATGGTAAGAGAAGAATTAAATAGGGTTAGATTTTTTCTAATGTCTCTTTGGTATGAAGATAATTATCATTTATCATGATAAAAAATTCAATAGTCGTAGCTAAACGCGTCCGCGGATGCAGCACGCGTGAGAACATTCCGGAGATTGAACTTTGAACACAGCGAGCGCAAAATCCATGAATTCTGTACTACGTCTGTAAACATACACGGGTGCGAATATCTCAAACGGATCATTATTTACTGTGACAAATGTATGGGAGACCATCAGTATTCGGTGATAAAATATGAACTCAATATTCGTGTTTTTCACTAGGTAAACAGTGTTCGTTTTCTTTCAAACTTTCACAAATCTTTCAATTGTACTTTACAATGATATTGATATAGTCAATGTCAAATGTCAAAATGTCAAATGTCATTTTGTGCAATATCTGACACTTTACAGATATGACTTTAACAGATTTGTGAAAGTTTGAAAGAAAACGAACACTGTTTACCTAGTGACAAAAACGAATATTGAGTTCATATTTTATCACCGAATACTGATGGCCTGTTGTACATTTGTCGCAGTAATAATCATCCGGAATTTATGGAATTTGCGCTCGCTCGGCTCAAGGTTCAATCGGGTCCGGAATGTTTCCCACGCGCACTGGCCGGACGTGTTAAGCTAGGACAACTGTACTTGTTTATCTTTTTAAATAATGATTTTCAATGATAATTATCTTCATACTAAAGGGACATTTTAAAAAATCTAACCCTATTTTATTCTTCTCTTACTATAAGCTAAACAACACGGCAGAAGAGAAACGAGGAAGCTCCAAGTATTTGTGGTGGAGTTAGACACTTTACAGCCATCACTTTAAGTATAATGCAAAGAATGCCCAAAATCGGAGTCCCTTTATTTACAATTCACCATACTCTCTGTAAATTCGGGGGTCGAGGGTTCAAAAATATCAAAAATGTGTCTCCACATGACCACTTGGCTATCTGCACAGTTTAGTGCTCTGATAGCACTTCTTACCTTCGTTGGCCAGAACGACAATCATTTTGAGTTTATGACTCGGCCATTCTCCCTTGTACTTCTTTACATTCCTACCTTGTAGGCCATATTACGATCGGGGAAATGACGGTGTGGGGGTCAGATGCATGGTCAGGCGTGGCACTGATTTGTTAAGAATATCTCTGTGTTCATGTTACAACGGTTTGATACTGTATAGTATTATGGGATTGACATCGTAAAGACTAACAATGTACAGTTTAAATTAATCGTCATTCTTTGTGACTGTTAGTAAAATTAATATACTAGCCATATTGTGTTGGCGCAGGACAATGTTGACAATGCCAATGTATGATGTTTGCTTTGCTTTCAATTGAATGTACCATAATTTATTGAAATAGATTGCCAAATAAAGAAATTCACCTGGCTGACTTTACGAAATTGAATTTACATAGAAACGAGTCCGACCACGCTCCGCCACTGCGTTGAGAACTGATTGATTCTGGTATAACTTGTATTAAATACAACTTTTCAAAGATAATTAATGATAACATGGAAATCACATCTTTCATGTATACTTCACATATAAGTTTGCAGATTTGAGAAAGTCATAATGTGAACATGTGTGATACCTGGGTTTGGGCTGCCTTCTCCGACGCCATGACGTAGAAGCTGTCAGCGAGTTTTATCTCATATAGTGTCAGTTCTGTCAGGTCTGGCAAGCCAGACAACCATGCTGCAAGGTGCTTAGATGATACATCACCTAGAGTCGTATTCCACAGTCTGACCTGCTTAACCTGATGGGATTTCAACATTAAAAACACAGTAAGGAGAACCCAGGTGATCGTGAAGAGAATTATTGCCTACATGTTTGTGACAGGCAAGATTATTGACGGAAATACAAGTAATATTGGTGACTTGCTACTTTTGATTGTTAAATATTTTAATGTACGACATGATGAATGAAATTATGATTTATATATGCGCATAGATACCCAAACCTTGTTGTAAATAATGCGCTAAATAACTAGACGAAATGTTTATTATTATTAAGATTACTATCATTAGTAGTATGATAAGATTTTATCCAGATCGGACAGACAAATGTATGAGTGTTAACTTGCGCGAAATTTGTGATTACACTGCAAATATATATAATAACATTAATTATGGTAATTATGATCAATATGGTAGGCATATTACTCATCATGAGCTTACTCTGAATTATAGTAATAATAGTGTAGGTACTAATAATAGTCATAATGATACAATAATAATAACTATAATGATGGTAATGATTTGATAAAAGTGTGGTACATTAAATATGTCGTATCCAATCCAGTTGCTAATACGATCAATGATTTTTTAAAGGTATTTTCGCCTCTAATTCTGGAAACAATTCTTTTTCGAGGATTCGTTTCCGTGGTGAAAAGAATGAAGACAAATGTAAGTTTGGCTGCGATAAAAGCCACAGACTCAAGGAAGCGAGCTTCAATAAAGGCCATGGTTGCTATGGAATGTGTACTTCTATAATATTCAATTCTGCCACGGAAACAACACATTTCCCTTACAAGCGCCGAAATTAACCTCCGCCAATTCGCATTTGACTTGTTGAACAATCATGTTGAAAGCGTTGCTTACAGTCTGTGGCGATATCACAAAATGGGAACTTCGCTTTTATTAGTACATAACTTGGTATGGTTACCTGACACCAATCTCACTTAAAACTTGATAAGAACTCCTGTCGTTCTCACATACATCGTTGCATTCATATTAACTGTAGAAGCATGGTCAAATTTATGGTATTCCGAATTAGTCTTTCGTTAATACATACATGTACTCTCTATGATTGAACTATTTGTACTGTATTTAAAAGTCTTCCTAGGCGAATTACAGTTGTGTGAAAAAGTTATGGCAATGAGTTATCAAATACTGATTTGTATGTTTGCCCATTGCTCGGTCATATGACATTAATATATCATGGAATTTTAACACCACAGTTGGTAGACCTCTCTGATCACAGAGTACAAATTTATATTAATTGTTTGTCTTTTTTCACTTGTCAACAGGACATACTAAATCATCTGATTGATTCTGGTAATAATTGTTTTAAATACAACTTTTCAAAGAGAATTAATGAGAAATGAAAATTACATGTTTCATGTATACATCAGATATTAGTTTGGAGATATGATAAAGTCATAATGGGACCGTGTGTGATACCTTGGTAGACCTCTCTGATCTGATTAACTGTTTGTCATTTGTACACATGTCAACAGAGATACTAAGTTATTTTAAGGTATAACTTAACCCGTACAAAACAACTTTTCAAAGAGAATTAATGATGAAATGGAAATCACATTTTTCATGTATACATCAGATATTATTTTGCCAGATTTCAGAAAGTCACATGTGACCGTATGTGATACCTTGGTTTGGGCTGCCTTCTCTGACGCCATGACGTAGAAGCTGTCAGCGAGTTTCATCTCTTCTAGCGTCAGTTCTGTCAGGTCGGGCAATCCTGACAACCATGCTTCAAGGTGCTTAGATGATACATCACCTAGAGTCGTATCCTCCAGTCTTACCTTCTTAACCTGATGGGATTTCAACATTAAAACAAAATAATGAGATCCCGGGTAAGCTTGAAGATAATTATTGCCTACATGTTTGTGACGGGAAAGATTATTGACGGAAATACAAGTAATATTCATTACTTGTTACGTTTGATGTTTAAAATATTATAAATGTACGATATGATGAAAGAAATATGTTTGCTATATGCGCATAGATACCCGAACCTTGCTGTAATATGCACTAAAAAACTAGACGAACTAGTTATTATTATATATTAGTATTACTATTATTAGTATTATTATTAGCTCTTACCCATATTGGACAGACATCAAATTATTTACTTTCAAATTCTATATCAATTTGCAATGGAAAAGGGTGATTGCCCAATGCGATGTTATGTATCTCATGAAATAACTTTGTGCTTTGACCTGTTAACAACTTTTTTTGTTCTACGTGTATAAAGCACTTAAGCCATTATAATTTCTGTAAATGAGCTCATGATAATTGTTGCATACATTTTCACTAACATTGTTTAAACTATGCCATGTGAACATGATACTATTACTGACTTGAAATGTAAGTCCAAGATAAACATTATTACATGAACGTCCTTATTAGACAAACAATCCTATACTTAACTTACCGTACTGCGTCCACCTTTCACAGTAAGGATCTCATAGAAACTATCATGCAGAGAACAATATTGAAACGTAAGCGCCTTGAGAGAGGTCGATGTGCAGATAATCTCTGCTAGCCCCTTGGAGAGTGATACTTTACAGTCCCTTTCCGAGACACACAAACTAATCTGTAATTAAGCATAATGTCATGAAATAGTATTAAGTTATACATGTACCAATATTAGGTCCATAAGTATACACGCTTTCCATTATCTGTGGCATTCTAGGATCCGTCTGAAACTTGAATGAAATGTAAAACAAATCATGATCTGCTTGTTAAGGAAATGCATTTATGTAGAACAAAGAACACTGAAATTGTTTGCCTCTCTTCAACAAGTCAAGCGTAAAGTTGATATAGGAGCATGTGTAGTCAGTATACTATCTCGGCTTGTGCACATAATTCATTTATTGATTTATTATAATGTAATCTATATATTTATTGTAAAGTAAGTTATAGTAGCAATTAACACAACAAATATAAACCTTAATTTAAAGGGATACCGTAGTTGATTTTTGGTAGAGAGGGCGCTACGCAAAATAATTTGTTTGTGAGATAATGAAAAACTGAGTGTCAAGTATGATAGAGCATGCAATTTTAATGGGAGAATAAACTTTATTCGATAAAAATCGGTTCGGAAACGGCTCAAATATCCATAAACATAACCATTTGTAATAGATGTGGGGCCCCACAAGTATTCCATAATTTTGAACCGGCCTTTAAAATGCTTCCCCTTTTCAACAAATTTCAAAAAGGTTTTTAGATAGTTGTTGATTATCTCTCTATCCAATCACTATGTCAACAAAACATCACATGCACAATATTTTAATGTTAAATGGTTTAAACAAATGCTTTTTGGGGGGAAGCGCCCTCTTTAGTTTAAACAACTCTTTTTGAATGATAACATGCTTTTTACTTGGTCGTTTGTAATTTGTTTATTCTTTTTGAGCATGATGGAGTTATAACTATTCCTTTTTGATGTAATGGTGCAGGTTTGGGCTAATAAAATTCAGTTTGACTAAAACTGTGCTCTCTCTACCAGAACTCAACTATTCATTTAAATATTGAAATGTCCTGGAATATGTAATGAAACAAGAAAAGAAAAACACTTTTCTTCTTGTTTGATATTGTTTATATAAATGCGTTATATATACCCAACCTAGTGATTATTGAAGGAGAAGCCCTACTTGTATTAAAGGCACGAAACATCATCATGCAACATGAATATATCACAACGTACTAATTACTAACAACAAAACAACATAGTTATAACCAGGCCCGTCGGAGCCGCTACGGATAGTACGGATTCGTCCGTACCAATGTTCTGCCTAAAAAAAAAAAGAGAGAGAGAGAGATGGAGAGGGAGCTCCAGAGGGGAAAAAGGAGAAAAGAAGAGAGAAGGTGATGGGAGGATGATGTCGTACCCTATCAGCGACTTCTGGCAAAGCTAGATCACCTTGGAATCAGAGGTCACACCAAACAGTGGATATAAAGCTTTCTGACAAAGAGACACCAGAAAGTTATCAGAGACAGGGAGTCTTCCCTAGCACGCCGGTGATCTCTGGCGTTCCACAGGGGACAGTACTAGGCCCACTTGTATGTGTGACATGTGTAACGATATACCGGGGTGTGTCTCGTCAAAGGTCCGGTTATTTGCGAACGACCTAATACTATATCGACCAATAGCTTTAACGCACGATAGCACCGTTCTCCAACAGGACATCGATTCACTATGCAACTGGAGTTTTGCATGGCAAATGAAATTCAACTCCTCCAAGTGTTCTATCATGCGGATGACTCACAAGAAGAGGCCTATTCAGCAAAGGTACAACTTGAGAGACGCCGAGTTACAGGAAGTGGAACATCACCCTTATCTTGGAGTTGAACTACCAAATGACGTTAGCTAGCGTAAGCACATACACAAGACAGTCACAAATGCGATTAAGTTGCTTGGGCTTCTCAGGAAAAACTTGTGGAATTGTAATCAATCGACAAAAGATTTGGGACCCTCATCATAATTTGGAGAAAGTTCGGAGGAGAGCCGGACGTTTTGTTGCAAATCATTACAGCAGGACCAGCAGTGTAACTAACATGATTCATGATCTGAAATGGGACACCCTCAAGAAGCGCCGTACGATAGCCAGACTCTCATTGATGTACAAAGAAGCACACTCACTAACACCAGCAAACATTCATCACATAATGCTCAACAACCAACATCGAGAAGTAGTCCTCGCACCCGCCAACATCACACCTTAAGTAGCAAGAACTGCTACCGTTTTTCCTTGTACCCCCGGACAATTCCACTCTGGAATTCAAACATTAAAACAGCGGATGCTTCTACATTAAAGGATCTGCTTAAAAAGGCAGACATCTAGGTAGCATTGCTTTCATCAAGGCCTGTACGTTTATAGCCACCATCTAGAGGCGATTTGTGCAGTATTAACAAGACAAGATAAATGTCATGTCATGTAGGCGTATCGTAGGCTTATCACCAGGTAATGGAAGAACACGAACATCGAAGTGACCTTACCTTATTTCCATTAATTTTAAACGGATTATCATATAAACCGAAGTTTGTAAGCAATCGTAAAAAGTATATATATATCTCGTACATTTATATGAAATGCGCAGTAATTAATAAATGCCAAGAAGGCGAAAGAAAAAACAAATCATGTAAGCCGAAGAACAGCTTATGCCACAAAACTTTGTCAACCACTCCTAAATCTTAAAAATAATATCCTCAAGAAAGTGATAAATTAAGCTCACCACCTGACCGTAAAACCTCCTATGTATAGGTTAGACCTATACAGGGTGTCCCAGAAAGAATGCAACACCTATGATCGTTAATTTCATCAACATCATCGACCAAATGTCATTATGTTTGTTTTGATTGGGTGGAAGATTCTTTTTCCAACAAAATTATACCATAAGCATTGATTTTGGGGGAAGAAATTTTTGATCTATATATATATATGCACGGACGATGTGAGTGTATTTCTGGTGTGTGTGTGTGTGTGTGTGTGTGTGTGTGTGTGTGTGTGTGTGGGTTCAATTCTGTTTGTATACTATACATCAGTCTAATCATGAGGGAGATGATTTAAGTCATGATTTCTTTAATTTAGTATTCCTTCCAAGGTATGCACCAGATTTCATTATTTCGAGTCAAAATTTGCAAAAGCTCCCTACCGTCGGAGGGGGAAACCCCCCTCCCACACCCTCCCCCTCGGGCGCTTCGCGACCTCTGGCTTGGTCGCTCCGCTCCCTCGCAGTTGTGCCACGCCCCCAATCCGTTCTCCGTACCACTTTCAAATTCCTTCCGACGGGCCTGGTTATAACACTAGAAATTGATATATGAAAGCATGAACATTGCATAACAGAAAAGAAAAGCATAACCTACATACATACATTGTGTTTAAAAGCAATTGAAAAGTGTTTCATTATTGATATTATGATTATCATAAAGATGAAGTTTATAATTGCTTCACCTGGGTCCATTTAGAAATTGATTAATTAATTTGTTCACATGATACGTTGAATGTGTAGTCTTCTCCTTATTATTATTTACCCTTCTCTTTTATAATTCCCATCGCATTTCAGATATTTATATACTCGATTTTTGTAAATTAGTGTTTTGAAATATCTACACCAGTTTCACTTATATAAACAAACTAATAATAATAATAATACACGTCATTATCCCTCAATGTATAGTCTCTATAGGTGCACCTCGATTAGTCCAGAATGTAATAACGTGAAAGTGACTTACCATATCCGGTGCTATAAACATGTATCCTAGTATTGTGTGAGCACTCTTCTGCTTGTTTATCTCGAACGAGGTCATGTTACGTAGGACATTGGTCTTCACCAGATCAGCTGCATCTCTATCATGGCATTCAAAGGCTACATCCACGATGAAATCTTGTTCACGTGTATCCCTACCAGCGTGTTTACTCATCCTAGTTATGATATCAATCCCAACCTCCTTGCTCAGTGCTGCACCGAAATACAGCAGATACATGAACTCGCCCTTGCTAGGGAGTACTACCTCGTTGATCACTCTGTTGTATTCAGTACGGTTTGAGTGATATAGGGCATTTAGGTACATTCCCGCCACAAACTCTTGGAAGAGCTTATGGGGGAAGTACACTGTAGGTAGTAACCGGGAATGGGAAGTACCATGCAAATGTACATTGGGGATAAGTTTTCTTTCTTTCGTAAGAACTCCGATTTTACACGCCGTTTTCATGGCATCGGGACAGTCTTTGAAATCATTTTCTTTAAAAATCAGTTTCCGTTCCAAAAGGCCATTGAATGCGATCTGGGAAACGGAGTTCAGGTGGTCTTGTATTTCTCTGAGATGCACTTCTCTTACTGGGTCATCTAGATCCACACCTTTGAGGATAAAATGCTCTCTCAAGAATAGGAACATTTCATTAAATATCTGTGAAAATGTCTGTAGCGTTTGTAATTCTGCCCTTTTCTCATCCGTCTGATCTCTCCACATCAAACAAAGCATAGCTATGTAAATGGGATATGGGGCCATGTGTTCGGAGATAATGTCATTATCACGTATCAGTTGGATTAGTAAGTTAGCTTTTGTTTCATCATTCCTAAAATATTTTGTAATGTAACCTGAAATATCGTTCCTATTGAAACCATCAACACGGATGAAGGAATACAATTCTTTTAGTTTTGCATTCCATCTGATTTTGTCTGCTTTCCAAGGCCGTGTCGTCACCAAAACGAGGCATTTCTCTAGTTGATCTGATGTCAGAGTCTTTACAATGTCTATGTGATTTGTAAGTGACATTTTAACATTTGAAATGACAATGGTTCTTTTGAACTCATCAAGACCGTCAAGAATGATGAGAAACTGGTCTGGATTTAGCAAAATGTATCTATCAAGCTGGCCGGCTGCAATCGGATTATTAGAGCTAAGATAGCCTTTTACTAGTTCTCCAACGGTATACTGTTCGGATTCTCTAAGGGGGATGATAAGAACCATTTTGAATTGTGTGAAGTGAGTTTTTTGCACCCAATCCCATACTATCTTAGCACAGAAGGTGGTCTTGCCAGCTCCAGCTTCTCCCTGCACCAAAAGCCGCTTGGCCGGTTCGCCATTGTTGTCGATGTTGAGAAGGTTATCGTATTCTAGGTCCTTCCAATATCTGCCATCTTCGGTGAGCATCTTGAGGTTGGTGTAGATCTCCTCCAATGGACGGAGTGAAGTGGGGTCGAGAGGGTCATCTCTTATCTTGCATATATGCCTCCGATAGAAAGACCGTAAGTCAGTAGCACAGTCTGCAATCTGTTTGTCTGTGAGAGTCGGCGGTCTTGGAGGTGAGTTATCTGCAGAGAAAGGAGTGAACTATTGAAGAATGTGTTCGTGTAGATACATAATTAGATGAACTAATTTCGCCATGATGACGTTTATCTGTATGAATTTGTTGTATAGAAATTATGTTTTTTAACGCACTTAGGGATAATATTATTAACATTACGTAATGAATAACGAATATACACGTGCATGCTATGTTACTCTGTAACAGATTGATTTCATCTTAGTCAAAAATAATACCGGAATAGTGTGCTTGATGCCAGAACCTACCCAGGTGCAGATGTCAACACAGACTACAACCGTTTAGTTGCAAAGGTGCAAGTTAACAAACTATGCATTGGTAAGCGAAAACCGTGCAGGAATCAGGAAAAGACTAAAGGTAAAGAAGGCCCGCCGATCCAAGAGACAGTTGAACAAATTCTGAGAGAGGAGACAGATGAAGACAGGGCTGATAGAGTAGAAGAAAATGGGAAAAACAGAAGGACGCCATACAAACCAGTGCAATGCAAAGCATTGGCAAGTAATCAGGGAGAAAGAAAAAAACACATGAGTCACTCAAGAAATGCCAAAAATTGACGAAATAAGTAAATGGAACACTGTGTACACAACCCGTGCCAAGAAGGATTACACGCAACTGAATAATGAACTTAGAAGAGTAATTGACTCAGGTAGAGATGAGTTCTGGAAACAAGTATGTGAGGAGGAGCTGGAAGTCTTACATCGTAGGCTAGAAGCAAAAGCAGAAGAAAGTATAGGAGAAGATAAGTTTGGCTTTCGTAGAGGGAAAGGTACCAGAGAAACAGGGTCCTACGTGAATTAAATCAGCTCGGCGTAAACATGTCAGTGGTAAAAATGTCAGAGGTTATTATGTCAGGGTAAAAATGTCAATGGAAAATGTCAGAGGTATATATGTCAGAGGAAAAAATGTCAGCGGTACAAACATAAAAAGAAAAGCCTATTACAGGTTAAACATTGTTAATGACTGTATGTAAGGTTTGTGAAAATTTCATGAGCAACATATCAGAAACAGAGTTTTACCGTACAAATGTATAGCATCTAGAGACTACTACCTGGTATGTGTTGTACTATTTGTAAAGGATAGTTCGTGTAGGACTTAGATAATGTAGGTGTGCTGGCATATAATGTATACGACATTTTCTAGGTACATATTCGTACACATGTTACAAGTCTATTCATTAAACAAAATGCATCATGAATTTGGAAGAAATCAATTTGGTTTGTTTTTCTCCTCAAGCCGTGTGCCATGCAGATGATCAATGAACGATACAAACCACTGAAGAAGGACTACAAGAAATGGTCACAAAGCTCAATAACACCAGTGAACGATACGGAATGAGGATTAATACCAGGACAACCAATGTGATTATAACAGGTTACAGACTTCAAGTGTTTGGGAAGCCTACTTTGCGAAAGTGGAAGATACTCGAAAGAGATCGTAACTGGTATCAGGAGGGCAAATAATGTTTTTATGAAGATGAAGGACCTTTTTACACGGAGTATAAATCCCAATCTGAAAAAGAGATTAGTGAAATCCTTCTCTATGCATCTGAATCATGGGCCATCATGGAGTTTTATGAGATGTCGTGTTGTACACGCATTCTAAAGATCAAATGGACAGGTAGAATCAGCAAGACGGTCGGAGCAGAGCGGAAACTGCTCGGAATCATCCATAACAGAAAGAGGAAATGGATGGCACACAGCATTATACACAATAATTTGCTCAGACTGGTACTATAGAAGGAAGAATAAATGGTAAGAGGAAGAAAACACATATTGATGTCAGGCTCTGTTAAGAATAGGCCATACACATGATGGAGAATTCAAAAGAAGATCCATTGGAAGAGAGGAGTGATGACTGGTAAGGACCTGCTCTTGAGCATAATCATCAGAAGAGAGAAGAAGTACGCGTGTATGTAACAAAGACAATTGGTGGTTGAGGGGAACATGCATACATCTGGTAATTCAGAACTATCCTTAGAATATTAACGAGGATATACTAAACTGATTTACTATTAACTAACCTTCTGGTACATGCTCGTCTGCTATCCTACGTAGATTTGCCTTCACAAGTGCTTCCCTGAAAACTGACCTCTCATCATCTTTGATTACGGTGACGTGCCAGTCCCGTAACATCTGCAGTGTTCCCTCAACCGTCACTCGACCGTGCAGCATGTTGGTTTTGCGGTAGTTCTCTATCGCTCCCTGCTGGAATCCCAGTGCTCTTCCCAAGGCTTCGATTTTGTCATTATCAACGACGTCTTGAGCCACGACACGCAGGATGGCATCAAAACTAAAGCAAACACGAATTGTAAAACAAAACAACAAACAAGACACGTGAATGAAGTTGTATATTATTACCGCCACATATTTCCTCATTCCTACCATGCCTACGATATTAAAAAGCATTCACTGCATTATTCGGTCATTTCTTGACTTGTTTATTGTTATACAATATTTTGAATTAAATACGTATATCACGGAACAATGCAAATTGTCTCAATGGCGACCTGTCTATAGATGCCAACCTGCCAATATGCAGGGAAATATGGTGGATGTATTGGTCACCCATCTACAGCTACAGCTATTCATGTTTACACGTAGTCAAATTAAATATTTAAACTAGCCAAGCGATCTTGAAGTGCATATTTAATTGTAATCCAGGAGTGAAATCATTATAAAATTATGTACTGTTAATAATACCCACAAACAGACATTAGTGGTTGGTACACCCGCCGTTCGCTTTTTTCAGTATTAAGGTATGTGATTTATCTTGCCAGCTGTATATACATTTATATGTAGAAATATGTACAGTAAATGGCATTTACTCATAAGGTCCAGGGTTAGTTTCTATGTCTCCCGCCCTCGTGAGGTGAAGTTTAGAGATGAACAGCTTCCACAGACGTTTACACCTATTCTTGATAGATGTGCGCTTCTCGGCATGTGACTTCCGAGGGGCCTTCTCCTTCAAATAAGTTAGGGAAAAGTGCATTGGTTAAGTGCTAGGAAATTGTGAGGAAGTACATACGTTATGCTAGTCTTTACAAATACTCATACCTCTGTGCATATAGATATAAACATACAAGTTACACAACTCTTTGTTTGTATTACCATTAAGTTTGCATTGACAACATATATCTGTATAAAAGAATGATCGGTGTATTGTGTTTGTACTACTTTTACATAGACTGTTTCAAGTATCAAACAGCCAGTTATAAATGTGCATGTTTGTGTAGTATTTTGTTTCAAACGTTAAGTAGAATATACATTGATTTTGTTTGTAATGCTAATGTAATCATATAATGTAAGCAACATGTATCAAATGTTCTTAATGTACTACTCACACGTTTATCTATATTATGAATGTTCAAAGCAACTATTATTGCGAGTTTAAAGCGATCATCCCATTTGCAATAGTTTGGAATAATCAATTCACACATTATGTGCGCATTTCCACTTCTCTAACGAGCATTATAACAATGCTACCTGATCAATGTATATAACAGTGATCAATGACCCACATCCCTCTTTTGCTGACGTTAATTTTAACCAGTGCCGTACCTTTTCAGTTTGTGATGTAAGACGTCGGAGATGGTCCCTACATCGTTGAAATACGCTTTGTGAATAGCCGGTCTTTGTAGTCTCATTCTCAGATGTTGAGTTTCCGCCACCATCAATGCTGATTCTTCGTTGCATTGGTCCTGTGTTAATGATGTGTGCATGTATGCTGGTCTGAGTTGACAAGTTGGACGAAGTTTCGGGTTGGTCCCTGCTGGTCATGTGTGTGTTGTCTATGAGTCCGTCGTCTTCAATACCAGCATAAATAAGTTGCCTTCGTGTTTGATCTGTTAACCATGTTGCCAAGATTTCCTTAACTTTTAATGATATCATATCGCGAGTATCTTCTTTCATCGGTGGTCTAGTTCCTGTTCGCCTTTTCCTCTTGCATTTCCTAACTAGAGCCTTCACTTTAAACTTTTTCTTTTTGATAAGTTTCGACAAGGTCCGTTTTCTTTTTCTCTTCTCTCTTTCCTGCCATTTCTTCCGCTTTTTCTTCTTCTCATCATCACTGGTTATCTTTCTTGTATTCGTTGTGTGGCAGCCACACGTAACGATCTCGGCTGAAGGTCTTTGGATGAATCTCCCAATCCTCACCCTCCACTCACACAGGGAGACAGGCATGGTTATGTTTAGGTCACGTATTCATCTGCTGCTCTCTGTGAATCTACCACCGACCTGTAGAGACAAAATACAAAATGCTAACTTTTTCATGAACGGTGTTTGGTTTTATAGTACACACCATCACAAGAAGTGGTCATAAATGATGTCTTAAATATTCTTTTTTGAATTTTCAAATTTGGACTTCATTTTCAGAAAGAGCATAACAAATAATGTCCAAATACCGAAAAGAACCAGTGCACTTTAACACTGATTGCTAATTGAAGTAAAAGTAAAATTCTAAAAAAGTGTTTTTATGACGTCATGGCTTCTGTACCCTTCTTTCATGCCTGGTTGTAATATTCTTACTAATAAAAGTATGACACCAACATTCCTTTATCTAAACTGTTTGTTTTAACATTGATATATTTTGTAATTATTTAAAATGAAAGAAATATATCCAGGGAATATATGTCATTGTCTGGCAATACGTTAGCTAATATCAATTCCGTTTCAATCATTATATCTAACCGCCCACCTCACATATACTATACAGATAGTGCACGGTAGCATATACGGTATGTCCAGGTTGTGAGTCGAGCACAGAGTGCATTATTTCGGCCCACAAGCAAACGTGCATTGTTTGGTTTATACAACTTCCCTTCCTACTGAGCTTCCTCCAATGGGCAATGAATAAATAATTTAATTAAAGGGGTATTCCGGGCCTGATAAAACCATCCGTTATTTGAATAAGCAGAATAAGAGGCATAATTGGTGAAAATTTGATCAAAATCGGACAAGAAACACGGGAGTTATACCTATTTGAACATCATGTAGTAATGAGCGATCGTTTCAAAATTGCCGCCATATGCAACATCATTGACGAGCAACTCGCCATGGCTTTAGTACATGAAAATACACTTATTTCTCATTTTCGTTGCTAAAAATTAAATTTTCTCTGCTTGTTTTCACGAATTCATAGAAGAATATCGATGGGCCAACCTCTTTGGAATTTGTAAGCTAATAAATTTGCTTTGTTATGAAGAAAATTTAAATTTTGTAAAATTTCCATGTAGAAGTCAAAATGGCTGCAGCTCGCAAGTGACGTCACGATCGATAGCAATTGCGAACGATACTAAAAATCGGAGCAAAGTTCATCCTGTCGTAACTTTTGTATTGCTCTACCGTTTTGGCTCAGATTTTCGATCATGATTTTATAGCAAACATCACATTTCTGGGGTGGAATTCCCCTTTAAAGCAATATACCTGCTTGCCGTCGAGTGCAGGCTTAGTACATTTGGTATAGTACGTTTTCTGCACTCCATTGCAAATGGATGCTACATTGTAGTCCACTGAATGTCACGTGACCCGATTTGAACCAATCAGATTACAGAACATTCTTGGAAGTTGTATAATACGCGCTTGCATAACAGTAATTTGACATGGAAATTTCACATAACACTCAGTGGCTATTCTAGATAATGTATATATTTTTTTTAAATTGCTATTTAAACACACTCACAACCGTTTTAAAGGGACTTAGTAACATTGTCCAAATCCTCAAAATCCAATTCAATTCCAGCGGTTCCCTCATGTCTTGTTGTATTCGTATGAACAATAAAAGAATGGGACAGATTTCTGTTTTTCAAATGTCCCTTTCGTTAAAAAAAATATTTACGATTAATGTGTTTAGATGTTGAATTATCCTCTGGACCGCTAAAACCATGTACAAAGTGAGTACAATCAGTTAGTTAATACCACCCGATTCACAAAAAGCACACAGTAAACCACCGTAAAAAAAAAAGGCACACGGTAAAATACTGAAGGGATGACATCTTCTGTAATCTGATGGATAATCTGTACAGTGATCCTATCCCTAACCCTAACCCTAACCCTAACCCTAACCCCTCAGACGGTATTTACTGAGTACCTCGTCACCCAGGTGATAGGTGACAACATCTAAACAATATATTACCGTGTACTTTTTTGTCATCCCTTCAGTATTTTACCGTGTGCCTTCTGTGTAATAGGTGTTAATACAGTATCATTTGCATTTTTGCTCATTACTCGGCCATATAAGGTCCATTTAACTTTACATTTTCACACAACACCCAGAATGCCCAGTGGACATATCAGATAGCAACAATATACATTATCAATTTATAAAAAATAAAAAATAAATGGTTTACGACATCAGTGTTGTTCAAATATTGAAAACCAGTTTTATCTAATATTTGAATCACCCAAATAGCGGTTAGAAAGAGTTGGTGTAGACCTATGTACGTACAAATTGTAATACCATTTTGGATGGTGCACCAATAAACGACCATTTTGGGAGAGGATTCCAGAATCGACTGTGTACAATGTGATGGATGATTCGTTTGTCTATACTAACAGGTTAGGTTTAATGGTCGGACGATATATGAATAGTGACAAGATTTATTCCACGAGAGAGAAAACTAGATCCACTTTTTGCACATGTCAACAAAGTTACTAGATCCCTTTAATGGTGTGTGGACAGAAGGTTTAACAGAGCACTCACAAATATTGTTATCATATTCCACAGTTCTAAAGAAGCCGTTAATGAGACAAACATCATAAACAATTATGTATTATTACCTTTGTAATAATACGCATTCCTTTGGATGTTTTGCATTGTGTCTGATAAAGATTAGGAATTTAAATATTTCCTTATGAGCGGTATTTTCGTCTACATTCTTTAAAGGGATAGTTGAGTTATGGTATAGAGGATGCTACACAAAATAATGTTGTTGTGAGATAATGAAAAACTGAGTGTAAAATCTGAAAGAGCATTATATTTTAATGACAGAATAAACTTTATTTGATCAGTATCGGTTCAGAAATGGCTGAAATATCCATAGCCATTTGTGATAAATGTGAGGCCTCACAAGTATTCGATAATTTTGAACCAGCCGTTAACATTTTTTTACACAATGCTTCCTCTTTTCAAAAATTTACAAGAGAGGTTTTTAGTTGTTGTTGATTATCTCTATATATAATCACTATTTACAAAAAACATAACAAGCACAATATTTTTTGCTAGAGTTTTTAGAAAGCGCCCTCTTAAATTTGAACGGCTCTTTTTCTTAAGATAACAGGCTTTTTACTTAGTCATTTGTAATGTTGTATTCCTTTCGAGCATGGTGGAGTTGCAATTACTAGTTTGTAATGTAATGGCGTAAGTTTGGGTTACTAAAATTCAGTTTCACCAAAACTGTACTGTCTTTATCAAAACTCAAATACCCCTTTAACATTTTGAGCGCCAGAAATGACATTGTGCAAAATCTTAGGCGCACCTGTTCAGATGTATTGAATAGTCCAAATATGAAAAATGATATACAATTTTAAGGGAAATTACGTCTACTTGAATGTCATATAGCAATCAGCACGATCATATTCCCGACTTATTGGTCGTTCTGTGCTGTAAAGTGACATATATGTATTACCAACTAGAACAAATTGTGTACGGAGTATGCAGCTATTATAAGCCAATTCTTACAATCATTGTTGATGATTGTATAGTCTAAATATTCATTTCATTTTATTTATTCAACCATAAAAACAATACAACAAATCTCAACATAAAAACACAGTCCACTGTTCTATGGTTCGGACCATTAATAAAGCAAAGCTTGTAAAAGAAATGGCCCTTAATATACTAAAAAAAAACATACAAAATAGAACTATTGCAGATAACGCACATACACACACACACACACACACACACACACAAAACCCTATATAAACATTTGCATGAAATGTACACCTAAATATATAATAAAATAATCAATATAGTACCTAAAATGATACATGTATAAAATATAACAATGTATAATTTCAGTATGTAACAAAGGAAAACGAAAAGATGCGGCATGAATTCCAAAAGGTACTTACGGCATTGTTTTTTTAAATGTAGTGATTGTTGTGCACGATTTTATAGAATCTTCGAGCATATTCCACTCTTTTACACCAGTATAACTAATAGAATTTAATGAGGAAGTTAATCGAAATTTTGGTTGATGAAAATGGTGACTTTGCCGTGTGTTATATGAATGAAGTTTTGAGTTCGCAAAAAAATATTACAATATTTTGCTGGTAATAATTTAAAATGTACACAATACATAAAAATTAAAGTATTAAAAGCAATTAATTCATATATTGGTAAAATATTTAACTTTCTAAAGAGAGGTGTGCTAGGGCAACGCCAAGAAGATTTTAAATAGTTCTTACTGCTTTCTTTTGTATAATGTATATTTTAGTAAGATGGCTTTTGTATGTATTCCCCCATATGTAATTACAATAATTTAAATGTGGCACAACAACACTATTATATAACATATATAAAACATTACAAGGCAAAGTGAATTTAAGTCTTGTGAGTATACCAACACTTCTCGCAAGAGATTTATAAATAGAGGAAATATGACCACTCCAGTCATTCATTAATTAAAACACCAAGGAACTTAACATGTTGTAATCGAGATATAATAACATTATCAATATGTAATGCAGGCAAATTAGTAGGTAATCTCCTGCTCCTTGTTCTAAAAATAATGTACAGTAGTTGTTTTTTGTTAGATTCAAGGCCAATTTATTGACCTTGAACCATACTGAGACGTTTTTAATTTCCCTGTCTACTGATGACAAGAGTGTATGTATATTTGTGTTGCTCATAAGATCTGCTGTGTCATCAGCAAAAAAAGAAAATTTTAAAATATGTGAAGATTTAACAATATCATTAATATAGACAAGGAAACCACTGCAATGCTTTTGATAAATCCATAAATAATCCGATACAATATTTGCCATTTTCAATTTCATTTTGTATTTGATGGGATAAATTCAAGACGGCTAGGGCAGTTGAGTGATTTCTTCGGAAGCCAAATTGTTCATCTATTAATACATTATTTAATTATAAAAAAATTATAAAGTCGCTTGTGCATTATTTTTTCCAAAATCTTATCAAAAATAGGGAGAATGGCAATTGGCCTATAATTATTAATATCATATGCATCATCCTTTTTATAGAGTGGGACTATTTTTGCAATTTTAAACTGTTTAGGAACAATACCTGTTTGCAGTGATTTATTAAAAATACAGCATAAAGGTTCAACATAATAATAATTTTTATATAGTATTTTTAAAAACGTTTGTACAAATATTGTCAGGGCCAACTGATTTGGATGATTTTAAATGTATGGTAATATCAACAATGCATTTACTGAAGTTGGTCTCATAAAAAAGGAATTATATTCACTATCCTTAGGCAAAAAAGAATCATATGAGTTATCAACGACCGGAATGTTTTTTTACCCAAAGAAATAAAAATATGAATTAAATTCATCAACAATATCTTTTATATAATTTAACTTTCTATTATTGTGTTACATTGCAGATGGCATTTTACTGTGTCTCTTATTACCAAGAATATCATTAATTTGTATCCACATTTTCTTTATATCACCCTTTATTTTAACAAATATTGCATAACAATATTCAGCTTTCGCAGTGCGTAATAAATTTGTTAATTTATTTGTATACTTATTATACTTGTCCTTATTATTATCACATGGTTTTTCCAAATACTTTTTATATAATCTATGTTTTTTTCTGAATTGATTTTAATAAACCATTTGTAATCCAAGGTTTTTTAAATTTACACTGATATTGTGTTTTTCTTTTGACTAATAGGAAACATTGATCATATATTGAAGAAAAGACCATCATAAAGTGATCATAACACATGTTAACATCAATATTATCATTTCCATTCTACTCCAAGTAACTTATTTTAGTTTATTCTTAAATTTAACAATATTTTCATCATTCATCAATCTAGTATGAGTATACAAGGTCTTTTTTGGTATTACATGTTTTATCTTTTTAACGCAAAACACAGGAAAATGATCCGAAACATCAGCAACAATTAATTCAGTATTAAAAGTATTTTCTAATGAATTACAAAAAATATTATCTATTAGAGTTGCCGTGCATGGGGTAATTCTGGATGGCTTTGTTATCATGGGATATAAATTACAAGAATACATAGATTCTAAAAAGTTCTTTGACTGTTCATGACTATCTACATTCATTAAGTTTATATTAAAATCACCCATAATATAGAGAGTTTTATTTGTTTGATTCAAAGTTTCTAAATAACCATTCATTTTATCAACGAAAACATCAATGTTTGTGTTAGGGGCACGATATATACACCCAATTACAACAGACTTCATACTTTTAGACATCAATTCAATAAACAGCGAATCATATTCTTGTGTACTCTGAGATAAATCAGATTGAATTACATAATCCTATTCATTAGATATATACAAAGCAACACCTCCTCCTCTTTTATCTTTCCTATTTAAATAAACTAAATTACATCCATCAATATTATACATTTCAACTTTTGTATTTAAATCAAACCATGTTTCGGATATACCGATAGCAGAAAATGAGTGATTTAGTGATGATAACATACAGATAAATTCATCCAAATTGTGGGGTAAGCTTCTTGCGTTAACATGAAGAAGTAAACATGTGTCTTTTTCATGAACATTGGTTTGGAATTCATTAGGAAATATATATTTACATTGTTTTTTATATGAGAATACTAAATTATCATCTGTACCTAAAGATAAATCATCGTTGCATAATATAAAATCATCAGTATTGCATATTAAAAATGGATTAACTTTCATACGTTTGATCTTTTCTATATCAATGTCATTATTCAAATTAAAATAACAATGCATATTGAGCTTAAAGTCATCATAATGTATATAATGGTTGAACGGGAATATATTACAGCAATTAAAGCATAACGAGAAAAGTGTACGGTTTTGACAATTCAGAGATTCACCACAAATTTCACTTAAGATCACCATTGTACAACGCACATACAAATACACATGCAATCAATCTACGTGTATATTACAGCTAAAATGAGAGAAATATTATTATACAAATATACAAGATTTGATTGGTTTAGGCAAAGCAATGAGCTATGGGCTTTGCAGGAAAATACGGCAAAATATAAATAAACAAAGTATTAATGCCGTGTATGATTGTTTGTTTGGATTAAGTACAAGCAAAACAAAAACAAAACGTCTGTTTTGGATATGTCATCTTAATGGGTACGAGCCATAACATCCTTGACCGAACAGATGGAAGACAAATGGTTTGCCGATTACGTGGCGAGAAGTTCCAAGTTGTCTGCATTCACTAAACGACTTGAGTTTGTGACGTCCCAACAGTGGTATGGCTCGTACCCATTAAGATGACATATCTCTAGTGTCCAGGCGGAAATCTTCTGGGCTCCCTAGTCCAGGGACGTCCGGTAAATCTCGGTTACATGGTATTGGGTGGACACTTGGTAGTTTGTCTTGCTATGTGACCATGTTAGAGGGATTGCTGATATACAGTTTGGCGGAAGGCGTTGATTCCATAGTGTTTTCTTCATAGTCGGCGAAGGCTCCTTTTTGGCATTTCCGGTTTCTACGGCACAGGTTAAGCAATTTGCGATAATCTATCCTGGTGGTCAATCGTATACGTCCTAGAGATAATCTTGGCTTTAATTGACCCTTCTCTCGATGACATCTGAGGACTTTACAGACCTTAACATACAATGGTCCAACGAAATAGTGGACATTGCTTGTTGACACCCCTTCCTGGTGGAGCACAAGCATCGTTCGGCGGGTAGCCAGTGGCATTGGACCGGGTATGGCCTCGAGAGCCTCTGTGCCAATTTTGGTTGAAAATCTCACGGCCAACTTTGAGAAATGACCCATAACGATGACTCGTTGGACATACGCTTTGGAGAAGGAAAGGGGCCAATCATCAAAGGTCCTGCCTTTCAAAGCTCAAAACAAAAGAATTCATTAATTAATGCAAATTCATGCTATCATGTATTGTACATTGGTAGTTTGGAAACATAATGTAATGATTATTTTTAGTCTAAAATGATTCATTAGGCGCAAAAAACAGGGAAAATATTAAAGTTGGATCTAAAAAAAAAATATTCCAACATTATGACCAACAGTGTACTATAATAATGCCAGGTAATAAACTGAGAGTCAATATAGGGCCTAAATTTTCGATCCTAGCCCAATCTTCTTCAGAGGCTATAAAGTGACGATAATACAAACAGAAACAACATATATATACACACATGTAGGTACACATGCTAAGAAACTGAGGAAGGGGGTGGAGACATGGAACAATGAAAGGGCTGTGAGTGGCCAATCAGACTAGGCTGGGATTGGAGGAAATGCACACAAAGAGGATGTTATGTAACAAGGAGCAAGGTGTTGGAGTGTGGGTCATATAAAGATAGAAGGAGGCATGATAAAAGAAGTACCATACAGGATGGTAATTAAGGACATGAATAGTGAATGGAGACACAAGATGTGAATGGAGGCGAGATGAAAGGGCTTATAGTAAAGAGGGCCAGGGTGGCCACAGAAGAGGGAGGTGTGTGTGTGGGGGGAGGGGGGGGGGGGGTAAACAAAGGGTAGCTTAAGTGGAGGAGATGGGATTAATGAAGAGTGGTGGTGGGATGAAAAGGAATGCTGATGGGGAGGGGGGGGGGGGGGATAAGAATGGGTAATGATCAATGGAAAGATGAAGAATGAACAAGAGAAAGAAGGTTGTACGAAAATCAGACAATGCTTATGTACACAAATTGAAACCCTGTAGAAAAATGGAAAATGAGAGTGTAATGTCAGTTAATTGTTAGTTAGCAAGATATATACAATATATACAAATAAGTATATTGGGATATAAACAATACATGACAATAATTACAACATGACAAATAAATAAATCTTATGAAACTAATGCAGCTGGCTGCCAATTAGAGTCCTGTAGGAAAACAGAAAGTGGGAGAAATGTAGATTAAACATACTTAAAAAGTGGTGCATGTGATGTGTGATATATCAATAAACAGATGAGCATAATATATCTCTATACAGTGTCAAACTATAACAAATGATAATCTAATATGGAGAAAAGGTGAGAGAATTGAAAACTATAGTTAAAATAGAGCAAAACAATGCATGGAAAAGGATGGAGAATGAGAGCTCCTGCTAATGAATGAGAGGGAAGCCTGTGGGAAAACTAGAGAATAATCAATGTCAGTTAAACATACATGTAGGTGAACAAAGTGTAAATGTGATACAACAAAAACATGCGACTACACAAGTTATAGAACAAATCATACCAAGAGAGCAAAACAATGCATGGAAAAGGATGGAGAATGAGAGCTCCTGCTAATGAATGAGAGGGAAGCCTGTGGGAAAACTAGAGAATAATCAATGTCAGTTAAACATACATGTAGGTGAACAAAGTGTAAATGTGATACAACAAAAACATGCGACTACACAAGTTATAGAACAAATCATACCAAGAGATATCGTACTGTGCAAAGCTTAGTTAATGTGAATACAACAATTTATCTAGAATGGAGCGTGAAGAGGAGGTAAATAATTAAAAAACAAAACAAGTAAAGAGTAGTGTGATGGTAACTGCATGAACATCTGTAGAGAAATGATAATGGAAGCAAAACAAAACAAATCAAATATAGCAAGCATAATGAGGAGAATGTGTAGGATGAAGCTAAACACTGCCTTCTTGAATGTTGAGTCCACGTGGTTGGATGGTGCAGAGACATCTCATCCAGTGTTTCTCCCTGGTGGAGCGTAGTGAGTCTGGACGGTTACCTAGAGATTCTATGCCCTGTAGAATCATGTCACAACTGGAATGGTTGGGTAGGTTGTAATGATTGCCAACTGGGGTGTCGAGCTTGGATGTGTGGACGGTGGATCTGTGTCCATAGAAGCCTCTCTTGAGAGTGGTCTTGGTTTCACCTACATACTGGATGCGGCAGACTCGGCAGGTGATCAGATAAACAACGTTTAATCCTCTTATTCAGTATTGTGTTGCAAGAAACAAAGTCCATTAATGGGGTGCACTGTGAATTTGTTGATGTTCAGTCACTGTGATTCAGTGTTTAACAACCCCATGATCAGCAGACATCAGATTGAACAGATGGGACTGTAATGGATTGTTTGAGTCCAAACTGGTCTGGTTTCAGTTGACTTTCAAATACAGATTCATGCAAAAATACTCCATTTCCAAGTGGCCTGCTAGCTCAAATTGTTCCAGGTTGATGTTGCAGTAATATTTACATATTCATACAGCAAGTGATCACTCAGATCACGAATATAAGCTCCAAAAGAGTCACACAGTGTCACAGCATGTCAACACACCTCATCTGATACATCTCATATAAACCAGCTCGCAACAAATACACCTTTACACGATGTAAACATATAATCTACCCAGACCCACTCATCAAATTTCTTGTCTGACCTTCTGTAACCCGACGCTAACAGTTTGTGATATCATTTCCTGGAAGATGTTCTGGCCAAATAATGCATTTTGTCGCATACTAAAAACATTTTAAACAAGAAGCGAGGTAATTTGAGTAAATTTTATATTTTGCGGTCTGACATTCACAATGATGGTGTAGTTTAAGACTGTAATATCCTGAAGAAATAAGTTACACTTATAACAATTTCTTTGTCTATGTGGGTGAAAATTTACAAGTAGGCTACTATCGGTCTTATACTTTTGTAATTTCCATATTTTGGGGGGGCACGAATGTTATATGTTACCAAGCAAGAATACTGATTGATAAGTTTCAGCATATATCTCAATCACTGACACATATAATACATTTATCCTTGTCAACTGGTACCTTTCCGGACGCCTTGACAATTGCTAATATTTCTCCTGTTCACAAAAAATTGTACTACGGACACAGTAATCTTAGACCCATATCAGTTTTAATAATTCTAAGTAAAGTGATAGAAAGAGTGGTTGATAATCGTTTGATGATTTGTTTTCATGAAAATTGTATATAATTGTATATAAATACCAGTATGGTTTTGGAGCAGGCTTTAGCACGACGTTATCATTTACCAATTTTATTCAACAACTGTGTACAAAGTAGCTGATGGAAGAGTTACAGTCGGAAACTTGTTAGATTTCTCAAAGGACTTTGATACTAAAACATGATATTTTACTTTACAAATTACAATTGTGTGTGGAATGGCTTTAATTTGGATCAAGAGTTACCTATTTAACCGATGTAGCTTGTATTGTTTTTCCTCTCGATTACCGGTTACATGTGGAGTTCCACAGTGAGCTGGTATTGGGGCCAACGTTATTCTTCATTTATATGAACTATTTCCAAACCCAAATTATTATTTCCATTTGCGATCGTTTGCAGATGATTTTATTCTGTTTCGCCCTTTTCTCAGATGACAGACACATACATGTTTAAATGTTATGAAGGAACATATTGACGCATTTTAAATTGGTGTAAAGAAAATAAACTTACATAAATACATAAGACCCAGTTATGCTATTTAGAAATAGGTACCGACAAAATAATTATTTGGACGTATTCGTATTAAACTTTAATTGAGAGTCGATATAGGGCCTAAATTTTCGATCCTAGCAGAATCTTCTTCAGAGGCTATAAAATGACCAAACTTTAATTGATTAGATTTTGAGGATATGGACAATGTTTCTAAGTCCCTTTAATTTAAAGGGAGTTAGAAACATTGTCCATATCCTCACAATCTAATTGGAATCTTAGCGGTTTCCTCATACCTTGTTGTATTCGTATTAACAATAACTCGCCCATATAATGTCCATTTAACTTGAAACTTTCACTCCATACCCAGTGGACATATCAGATAACAACAATATACATTGTATCAACCATTCATCATGTTTTTCACATGTCAACAAAGTTACTAGATCCCTTTAATGGAAGCATCATTGAGGAAGTGGATTGTACTTCATTTGTAGGAATATAGATAAGAATATTACGTGAAAAAAGGTATGGCGTAATATGTAGGTTACGCCATTTTGTCCCTAAGAGAATTTTGCAGTTATTGCATATTACTATTGTTGAATCTCACATTACGTATGGTTTAGAGGTTTGGGGTGGGAAATATTATTTGTATATCAACACCATACATGTTATAAAACAAAGTAGTATGTGCAATTGCTTTAGAATTACCCAGAAAACCTTCAGCTCACGGATTATATAAATGTGTTGTTGCATACTGTAATGTAGGGTTGCCAACTTTGAGCTAGAGGTGAGAGTGAGATATTGCGAGGGAGCGAAGCGACCGTATGGCAAGCCGTTTTAACATTTATTCCTATTTCTTGATATCAAGAAATCAATTCTTGATGTCAAGAATTCGACTTCTTGATATCAAGAATTCATTTCTTGATATCAAGAATTGAGTTCTTGATATCAAGAATTACCATTGCTTTACAACAGAAAATCATTTCTTGATATCAAGAATTCATTTCTTGATATCAAGAAATCAATTCTTGATATCAAGAATTCATTTCTTGATATCAAGAATTAAATTCTTGATATCAAGAATTCATTTCTTGATATCAAGAATTCGAATTTCCAAATTTCGATATCCAAATGAATTCTTGATATCAAGAATTGATTTCTTGATTTCAAGAATTCAGAATTCGATTTCTTGATATCAAGAATTCGAATTCTTGATATCAAGAATTCGATTTCTTGATATCAAGAATTCATTTCTTGATATCAAGAATTTATTTTTTGATATCAAGAAATGATTTTCTGTTGTAAAGCAATGGTAATTCTTGATATCAAGAATTCGAATTTCCAAATTTCGATATCCAAATGAATTCTTGATATCAAGAATTGATTTCTTGATATCAAGAATTCAATTCTTGATATCAAGAATTCGATTTCTTGATATCAAGAATTCGAATTCTTGATATCAAGAATTCGATTTCTTGATATCAAGAATTCATTTCTTGATATCAAGAATTTATATTTTGATATCAAGAAATCAATTCTTGATATCAAGAATTCATTTGGATATCGAGCTCAAAAGTAGTGCATAAATTCACAGTTGAATTCGAAAGCAAGAGTAGTGCAGGTATTCATTCTGATTTCGAACGCAAGATTTGAGCAGGATTACATTCTGATTTCGAACGCAAAAGTATCGCACGAATTCCTGAGCGGTGCGGTGTCTAGTCCAGATTCAGGACGTGCTTTGTGAACGCACACCATAGAGCTGTATATAGGAAAGAGCTCTATATGACACACACATGTACACAACCGCCCTATACGACTCGCGCTAGAGGCCTAAATAAACATAACTGCTGCAGTCTGAGCATATATATCGGCCACGTGCGTTTTTATCATTTCGTGATATGTTGCCAATAAACGTTGCGTAAACCTGTTGTAAAGATTGTCCCTTGTGCAATAAATATGTGTACGTGTTTTTCTGAATGATCAATTGTAAAATATACTTGTATTTTAGTTGAAATAGTAACGTCAGATGTGATATTTTTAAAGCAAAATAACTTCTAAAAAAACTTACAAAATACGCATTGTAAATACACAATTTGGCAACATATCACAAATTCATTAGTTCCGCATGCATTCTTGATATGTTGCCAATTTATCATTTTTACAATGCGTGTTTTGTTAGTCAATTTATATGTCTTTTTGCTGAAAATGAACAGATCGGACAGTATTATTATAACTGACGTGATCAAAAATATTTTGAAATAAATTGCGCAGTAAAAAAAATGAATATATTATTACACACGGGGTAATCTTTGCTACATGTTTGCGCATTGTCTATTGGCAACATATCACGAAATGATTTCTTGATATGTTGCCGTTTTACGTTTTTGAAAGACGCGTGTTTTATAACAAGTAATTAAACTGGAAAATCACATCCAACATTTTCAATGTAACATTAATCAATGGTCTAAAAAACATATGTTTAAACAGTATGAAATGAAAATTTTCTACAAGGAATATCACAGAGACAGTAAATGCACTGCAAACTGGCAACATGAATTCTTGCATTAGTTGAATTCTCGCGATACATTGACTTTCGACACCGCACCGGATTAATTCGTGCACAACTTTTGAGTTCGAAATCGAATCACAATGAATTTAGCACAACTTTTGAGCATTACTTTTGCGTTTTAAATCAACTGGGAATTTTTGCATTACTTTTGCGCTCGATATCCAAATAATTCTTGCAATAGTCCTGCGCTCATAATACAAAGATATCATGAATTGAATTCTTGATATCAATAATTCTATTTTTTGATATCAAGAATTGAATTCTTGATATCAAGAACTGAATTCTTGATATCAAGAATTAAATTTTTGATATCAAGAACTGAATTCTTGATATCAAAAACTGAATTCTTGATATCAAAAATTGAATTCTTGATATCAAGAAATGATTTCCTGTTGTTAACCAATGGCAATTCTTGATATCAAGAATTGAATTCTTGATATCAAGAATTGAATTCTTGATATCAAAAAATAGAATTCTTGATATCCAGAAATAGGAATAAATGTTAAAACGGTTTGCCATACGACCGAACGGGGAGAGAGTGTGGGAAGGGGTTATTCCTCCCACACATGGTAGGGAGCTTTTGCATTTTGATACTTGAAAATTTGCAATCTGTTGCTTACCTAGGGAATAAATTCGGACTTTAGATTTACTGTATAATTATGGGTAAGCGTGTCATGATTGATTTGATCGATATGGACTAATTTTTATTATGTTGTTCATGAAGATAATATGCAATTGGCACAATCGTTAAGGTAGAAAACTGTGTTTCCACTCTTCCAGTTTGAGCGTCAATATATATCTTGATATTGCATGGTCCTACTCGAATGTGTTATAATTGACAAGCCTGTTTATTCCCATTTACATTTGTACCGTTTTTTACCTTGATTAAGTTGTTCAGAATGTGCAGTAGACCTGAATATGGAGCCATTGCCAACTGAAGATTAATTCTTCTTTTGTTATGAGAATGGCTGTGTTATGAATAGTGCTGTGGTGAGTACACAATAGCAATGCATTTTGCAAAGTTTCAATTTGGACTTTGCACCATATTCAGGTGCAATGCACGTTTTTGAAATGAACATTACAAATGGAGCGTAGTGTAAAGTGAAATAAACAGGCCTGATATGTTACCTTGTTCATGTAAGATATTATAGGACAAGAAAGTAATGAACGCTCAAACTTGAATTGTGGAAATGTTAGTGATGGGTTTATATGCACAACCAGAAACATGGAAACTCGTTTCCAAGTTCATCCAACATGACGTACCTAAGCACCCAAAGTGACAAATGATTTGCTTACTATGCAGATATCTACATTTAAAAAAAACATTTTAGCTCATATCTCACAAGATATGATATAATGAAACTAATTTGACTAATAAACAACTGACGGGGTTGATACGAGGATACGCTTTTATAGCCCTAATTGATAGAACATGAAGTGCTATATTTTTTCTGAAATTAATGCATTTCAAACTGTTCGCTGATTGCGTTATCATGATTAGGCTATGCTCTATTCTTGTATAAATATATGCTCATGTTGGCCACATAATTATAGGTATTGGAAACTCTTTAAAGAAATTGTTTTAAATTGTGTAGGGTTATTGTGACGTGTTTATTTTTGTTGAAAATCAATTACATGTAGTTTGATTTTTCTGATTATTTTATTGATTTTATTTTTCCCTGTTGTATTGTTCCCGTTCTGAAGAGTTTGGAAATTTCTCTAACATAGACGAGTCGATCATCTTAGCCGAACTTGTATAAATAATTTTCAAAAGTTTTCGTTCTAATCGGACATCTCAATGCCAAAACATTAACATTGAAATCCAAGATCTCCATGTTAACAATACATGATTTGCATATTATGCCAATCGTTTCTTTATTATAAGTTCATATGAGACCATCAATTACAAACAAAATTAGTTCCACAATGTTGGTTATAATTGGGCATTTAAATGCAATAAACATCGAAAATCGAAGTTTTTCATTCCAACTATAGAAACTTTATTATTCATTATTATGCAAATTATGTTTTTGTTATTATCAGGATAAATGTAACCAGCTTGTTAGCAAAAGATGAAAATATGATTTTCAGAATCGTTTGGGTTTGATCGGGCACACTGAAAAGTGCAACAATTAAATACACCGAAAATTAATATTTTTTCTTAAAAATAATAGATAATTTGCATATCATACTAATGTCACTGCTGTAATAAGTATGACTATGAATATATCACATAGATGAATTCGGACAAATGAATTTCCTTCCTCTGGGAGGTTCAATTTTGTACCAAATTGTTGATATAGGCTACACTGAAATGTTAGTTAAGGAACTTTCATTAAATGCAATTAGTTTTATGTCAAGGTGCTATTTTGACTACACTATTACGAGACGCATCTCATGCTCAGTAACATGCATAGTAGCATTCAACTCGATGGAGAAAATTGATGAACACCTCTATAATTTGTAATTATTAACATTTTTATGCCCTGGCGTGAGATTTACAAGATCAGCGTGAGAGCGTGAGAAAGGGATCAAATGCGTGAGTCTCACGCTCAATGCATGAGCGTTGGAAACCCTGTGTAATGTATAATTTAATAAATTTATTCCCATATAATTGACTACTGATAAAGTACACGGGAAAAATTGATTAAAAAATGAAAGACTGATATAGGGAAATAGTCCATTTCATACATTGGCGCAGTAATTTTGGATGAACTTCCATGCGACTTAAAATTGTACAATGTCACGATATGGATTTCGTAAATTGTACAAGAAATATCTGAAACATACTGTATATAAATTATGTTCTACCAAAAATGTATGCAAAGGTCGGCGTCACTGTTAATTGAATTGTATTATAGTGTAGATTGAATTGTTTTAATGTATATGTACATTCATACATGTATTTGTATTGTGTATAGTTGTTCAAAAGATCTTTTAGGGCTAGTTGACTAGCATAATATGCTATTTCTAGTTCTTTTTATTAAATGATGGGAAATTGCTCAATATTGTGCAATTATGATTGTGTTATATTGGTAAATAAATACAATTAAATTCAATTCAATTTTAAACATTCTTGGGTGCAAAGCCACTTTCATTATCGATTATAAACGATTGTAAGTGCAATTTAACATTTCATTTTTTATAATTGTTCATATTGAAAACATTGTTATCATGTCCTTGTTGTTGTATATAATTTATACAAATATAAATAACACCTGTATATACTGTAGTGTTATACATATGATTTAAAGGCGAATTATTTCAGAATCGACTAATTGCAAATAATACATTTTATGTTTATATATTTCTTTGTTTTTCCGCGGCCCCTGTTCAAGAAGTGTCTTAACGCATGATATTTCATATGCACTCGTACGAAACTAGACAAGTTAAAATTACCACTAAATAACGAGTGTAATACAATCATATTTTGTAAAAGCATAATGTTACCCTATAATTTATAAATGTGTGTGAAAATTAAAAGTGGATGTATAAATTACGTTTTAACGTTAGAATTAACAAGTCTTAGCTCATACAACGAATGTTTTCTTTCCCACTCGTATGCAGATACAAAAAATATATATATATCCTTCCCTACAAGCTGGGGGGATAATTGTACATGTCACCCCCCCCCCCACCTTGTGAGGCGGGATGCATCCCCCTCACCCCCCCCCCCCCCCCCTCCGTTGTCTATGCCTCTGTTTGACGATATACGATTTTATGGAACCTGTTTTTTTTTAAAGGTACCTGATTATAACGCCCACTATCTTGTTTCCTTTTAGGTGGTCAATATGCACCAGCTGCTTGATGAAATTCACTTGTGTATAGCGGCCACATATCTAGTTTCCCTTGGGTGGTGAGCGTACGAACGATATTTTGGGACTTGTCTATGAAGGTCACCTGATTGTAGCGGCCAATTAGTTTTCTCTTATACACAGGTTTCGTCTAGTGAAACCGCTGTGGCTAAATATCCATATAGCTATAATTACAGCCCACATAAAATCGTTCATACGGTATGCAGGCGGTGGCCACCACAGAGGTCAGTGTAGGCGATCGTTAGACCAAATGAGAATTATACTAGATGGTCATTAGCCGAAATAGTGTTTAGACGAAATGGCATTAGACGAACTGCTTTTAGACCAAGTGGAAAATAGACCTATTGGTATTAGACGGAATGGTAATAGACCAAATGGTAATAGACTAAATGGATATTAGACCAAATGGTAATTAGACGAATTGCATATAGACGAAGTGAAGAGTAGCCTAACGGAGAATTAGACGAACTGGTATTAGACGAAGTGATAATAGACGAAACGGGGGGGGGGGGGGGGGGGGGGGGGGAAGTAGTCGAAGTGACAATTGGCCCATTTGGTGATTAGACGAAACGGCAATTGCCTAAATGGGCATTAGACCTAGTGATGATTAGACCAAATGGGTTTAGCCGAAGTGGAGTTAGACGAACTGATGATTAGACCACGTGGTAATAGACCAAGTGAATATAAACCATTTCAAGTATGCAAAATCTTCTCCGTAAGAGGGGGAAATCCCCTCCCAAACCCTCCCTATTTGGCTCTGCCCTGGCCAGCCCTCGTCAGCTTCGCCCCTCGAGACTCATTATTGGCAATAGGCTATTGTTTGTGAGGGGTTTATATGCACAACCAGAAACATGGAAACTTGTTTCCAAGTTCAGCTAACATGACGGAATTAAGCACCCAAAGTGACAACTATGATTTGCTTACTATGCAGATATCTACTTTAAAAAACATTGATTTAAATTCAGTAGCTCATTATCTATATGCACAATCTCACAAGATATGATATAATGAAACAAATTTGACTGATTAACAACTGCGGGGTTGGCACGAGAATACGTTTGTATAGCCATTAAAGGGACTTAGTAACATTGGTCCAAATCCTCAAAATCCCATTTGAACTCTAGCGGTTCCCTCATACCTTGTTGTATTGGTATTAACAATAAAATCATGGGACAGGTTTTCGGTTTTTCAAATTTCCCCTTTCGTTACAAAGATATGTACGATTAAAGTGTTCAGAAAATAAATTATCCGTTGGATTGTTGAATCCGTGTACAAAGTGAACGCAGTGAGTTAGTGAATATCACTTTGCATTTTTGCTCATTACTCGGCCATGCAACGTACATTCGACTTGACATTTTCACACAATACCCTGTGGACATATCAGATAACAACAATATACTTGGCAACAACCATTCATCACTTTTTGCACATGTCAACAAAGTTACTAGATCCGTTTAATGATAGAACATGAAGTGGGTTTTTTTTCTGAAATGAATGCATATCAAACTGTTCGCTGATTACGTTATCATGTTTAGGCTATGCTCTGTTCTTGTATAAATATGCTCACGTTGGCCACATAATTATGCGTATTGGAAACTCCTTAAAGAAATTGTTTCAAATTTTGTAGGGTTATTGTGACGTGTTTTTTTTTTTTTTTTTTTATCAATTAGTTTGATTTTTCTGATTATTTTTTTAATTTTCCCTGTTTTTTTGTTCCTATTTTCAAGAGTTTGGAGATTTCTTTTACATAGACGAAGTCGATCATCTTAGCCGAACTTGAATAAATAATTTTCAAAGGTTTTCGTTCTAATCGGATATCTCAATGCCGGTACATTAAAATTAAAATCCAAGATCTCCATTATTAACAATGAATGATTTCCATATTATGCCAAAGTTCAGATGAGACCATCAAGTTAGCTCAATTACAAACAAAATTAGTTCCACAATGTTGGTTATAATTGGGCATTTAAATGCAATAAACATTGAAAATCGAATGTTTTCATTCTAACTATAGAAACTTGAATTATTATGCAAATTATGTTTTGTTTTCTATTATCAGGATAAATGCAATCAGCTTGTTAGCAAAAGATGAAAAGTTGATGTACAGAATCGTTTGGGTTTGATCGGGCACACTGAAAATGCAACAATTAAATACACCGAAAATTAATGTTTTTTTCATAAAAATAATAGATAATTTGCACATCATGCTAATGTCACTGTTGTAATAAGTATGAATATGAATAAATCACATAGATGAAGTTGGACAAATGAATTCCCTTCCTCTGGGAGGTTTAATTTTGTACAAAATGTTGATATACACCGAAATGTTGGTTAAGGAACTTTCATTAAATGAATTGCAAAGAAAAATCCGACGTTGCAATTAGTTTTATGTCAAGGTGCTATTTTGACTTGACTATTACGAGACGCATCTCATGCTCAGTAACATGCATAATAGTACTTCAACCCGATGTAGAACATTGATGAACACCTCTATAATTTGTGATTATTACCATATTTATGCCCGGGCGTGAGATTTACAAGATCAGCGTGAGAGCGTGAGAAAGGGATCAAATGCGTGAGTCTCACGATCAATGCATGAGAGATGGCAACCCTTTGTTATGTATCATTTAATAAATGGTAAGCTACCACATGTTATTTAAATTTATTCTCATATACATGTAATTGACTACTGATAAAGTACAAGGGAAAATTTGATTAATACATGATTGAAAGATAGCTACAATCACGACTGATATAGGGAAACAGTCAATGTCATACGCTGGGGCAGTAATTTAGGACGAACTTCTATGCGACTTATAATGTACAGTGTCGCGATATACATTTCGTAAATTGTACAAGAAATATCTTAAACATAATTATATAATAAATTATGTGTTACCAAAAATGTATGCAAAGGTCGGCGTTACTGTTAATTGAATTGTATTATATTGTAGATTGAATTGTTGTAATGATATATGTACATAATTATATACGTACATGTATTTGTATTGTGTATAGTTGTCAAAATATCTTTTGTTTAAAGGGATCGAGTAAATGTGTTGACATGTGAAAAACGTAATGAGTGGTTGATTAAATGCATATTTTTCTTATCTGATTTGTTAACTGGGTTTTTTGCAAAATGCAAAGTGACATTCACTAACTCATTGCATTCACTTTGTGTACGTTTCTGACAATCCGTTAGATAATTTGACATCTGACCACTTTAATCGTAAATATCTTTTTAACGAAATGGAAATTTGAAGAAAAAAAAAACCTTTTCCATGCTGTTTTTGTTGATAAGAATACAACAAGGTATGAGGGAACCACTAAAATTCCAATTGGATTTTGAGGATTTGGACAATATTACTAAGTCCCTTTTGGGGCTGATTTGACTAGCATGATATGCTATTTCTAGTTCTTTGTATTAAATGATGGGAAATTGCTCAATATTGTACAATATATGATTTTGTTAAATTGGTCAATAAATACAATTCAAATACATTCAATTTAAAAAAAGGATCAACTTCCTCTTCCTACACTCACACATATTAGTGATTTATTGGAAATGTTGGTTCTGCAATCGATCCCCACGCGTCGTAAGTAGGCCGATGTGGGACCAACATTGGGCCAACGTAGGTCTGCTTTCGGGGAATTCATGATCGATAATAAACGATCGTAAGTGCAATGTAACATTTCAGTTTTTATAAGTACTAGCAATTTACCCGTCTCCAGATCTTTGAGTGAGATAATGTTGTATGTCATGTTTTTTTCAACTCGTTATTTTGTGTCCTGTCCTGTGGGAACACATGTGATTAATTAATGGATTCTCCGTTTGTACGATTGTCATGTTGTTTAATAGTTAAATATAAAGGTCGTCAACATTCAGTTACTCATCCAATCACTCTATAATGTAATATAACTTATTAATAATGATAACTCTGGGTACCATACAGGCAGTAAGAGAGAGAGAGTGAGATGTTTTTTTTCTTTGGGGGCAGTTTTATAGTTATCAATGTATTGGATTGACCTAATGATTTGACAAAAATCTTAACAAAGAAACGAATGTAGTAGAAGAAGTGGTAGTACAGGTCTCGAGAACAACTTTTAGCGGTCTGGACTGTCCTTATCGATGGTCTCGGCATCTAAAAGTGCGAAGAAACCTGGTCTCGGCCTCGAAAATGTCGATAATGTTCGATCTCGGCTGCAACAAAAATACGACCCCCCCCCCTCCCCCGCCCTCCCCACACACACTTACAGGACTCTCAACCACTGGGTCTTGGTCTCGGCCTCGAAAATGTTTGGCTGGACATGGTCTTTGTCTCGAAGATGTAGAAATGTTGCGGTCTCAGCTTCAAACATTTTCTACGACTACCCCCCCCCCCCCCTTGAAAAATCCTGGGTACGCCATTGAGTATTATTATTATTATTTTTTTTTTTTTCCAAACTCATGGGCGGAACACCTTATCAGCCACAGGCTGGTTTTCGTTGGGGTCCTTACAATGAAAATACATAACATAATTAAATCGTTTTACATTACGATATCTACATTGAACATTTGAGAACAAAACAAAAAGAATAAAAAGGCAAATGGAGTAGAGCCTACCCCGCCCCCCCCCCCCCCCCCCCCACAGAAACAACAACGGTCATATAATATTTAATACAACAATTAAGCAAGCGCTTGATTTATACAATTAATCTATTCAAGCATTTTTTAAAGACAGCTAATGAAGTCCGAGAAGATATGCGATTTACTAGAGAATTCCATAATTTGGCACCCTGATAAATAAATCGTCTCTTGCCATGATTAGTTTTAGGCCGAATTAGTTCAAGTTGGGCTTCACCGGATCGTGCTTGATAATGCGATTCACGCCTAATAAAAAGTTCATTCAAATACGGTGGCCCCATTTTTTGTTTCAGATTGATACATAATTTTAGCTAGTTGTTTTGTTCTACCTATATGAAGCTTATCCAAATGTAATGATGCGTAAAGTTGATTGTAGGAAATAAATAGTCAATTTTCATAACAGTTCTCAGTGATCTATTTTGCAAGATTTGCAACTGTTTAAAATACGTTCTGCAAGTGTTGCCCCATACTACGCAACAATAGTCAAAATGTGATTGTATTACAGACTTATAAAATAAACTTATAATATAATAACTTATAATATAATAAACTTAAAATAACAAGACTTTTAAAATAGACTTATAAAATAACAAGTCAATAACAAGGAAACTCAATATACGGTATAATTCATTTAAGTAAATATAAACTTTTAACAACTTTCGATTTTAAGTGTTCAATTTGTTTGTTCCATAATAAATGTTCATCAATATAAATACCTAGATATTTACAAGTAGACACTCGTTTTACAACTATAGAGTCTATATAAACAGCATATTCATTAAAATGATTATTGCATTTTTTCAGTTTGGGTTTAGTGCCTATAATCATAGTTTCACACTTCTTATTAACAACTAGCTTATTTTCCTTGAGCCATACAGAAATTTCCTTTAAATCATCATTCAGAGTATCAATAATTTGTTTTGGATCACTATGAGAACAAAACAAACATGTGTCGTCTGCATATAAAGACAATTGACAATTATTAACTTTGTTAGGAAGGTAATTCGTTTAAAGTGAAAATATAACGTCATTTTCCGACAATGGCCCAACATCATCTCATGATATGATGTTGGGCTATTGTCGGAAAATGACGTTATGCCAATATATCACAAAAATGACGTCGTGACGATGTTGGGCTGGCGGACATTTTAACCTCGAGCCAACCGCGATATGCCGACATCCGGCAACCAAATTCCGACATCGGCCCGACGTCAGGTGGCTAGCTGGGAGTATCAAATCGTTGTCGAGTATATTCAGAAAATTAAACCAGTGAAAGAGAGAAAACTATTTTGGTAGCCGTATATGCCCTGTTTTGCCAATTTTGCGAATATCGTGTTGAAAATGTGAACAAATATCACCGATCATTCAGTCATGCATACGGACATGTACAATCACACGAATCTGTGTACAATGTAGTAGATTGTGCGTTGACAATGTACAGATGCCGGACTACAATATTCCGCTACTAGTCTATGCAAATTCCCCTTCCGACGGTCGCGTTCGCTTTTGGAATGTACCGCTACCGTAGAGTGTATGAGCATGTAAGACATCAATGCGATGACGTATTCCGTCGCAGAACCTGGCTGTACCCAGCATGCCTGTACACAGTACTATATACCAATGCAAAACAGATCCCATCCCTCCCGTTTAGTGGACCAGCGAAATTTTCTGATATATCGCGAAATATAGTTTAAAAGGATCTCGCAACCGGTTGTGTACAAACGTCAGATCCATCGCCCAGCTAAAAATATACGCAGAATTACCGTGATAGATTCATATTGAAAACATTGTTAGCATGTAAATAACACCTGTATATTATATGAACATGATTTGAAGGCTAATTATTTCAGAATCAACTAATAGCAAATTATAACTATTAAAGGCCACACATATTAAGAATAAGTTTATATAATTAAACCAATTATTGTCATTGTTAGGATGATAGGGTGGTCATTGTTAGTAGGATTATAATTATACTACTAATAGTAATATGAATATTTATATAGCCTGCGCAGCTACATGTACTTTAAATATACACTCTACTGCGCTAAAATAATTATTTCAGTTCTTATTATCCATGGTCATGAGGTTCATTTCAAACCAGCATAATGATATTGCGTACTGTGTTAACTCCCCGGGGAGCATACTAGCCGAGCTGCCACTGATGATGGAGCTACAGGGTAATTTACATCCGACCATGGTACCCATTTATACAACTGGGTAGAGAGCAGCAATTGTGGTTTAGTTGTCTTGCCGAAGGATGATAGGTTTAAGATTAGGACTAGGATACGAATAAGGGTATACATGTAGGCCAATGTTAAACAAAAATGAGCGTGTGTGTGTAGCTAACACGACAACCACACATTAATCAACCTTTTTCTTTCGTGAAAAGTGTTTGTATAAACCTCGGGGTATGGTTGGCTAAACGTTGGCTTAAACGTTAGCTTAACATTGGCCCGACGTCAGAAGATGGCAAATTGAAAGATTGGCCTAACGGTGGCACGACGTTTGTTAATGGGCGTTGGGCAAACGTTGGCCCAGCGGCAAAAATGGGCAAAAATTACGTGGGCTCAACGTCACATCTTTAACCTTGGCCCAACACTGATGTAAGGTGGGGTTGGGGTTGGGGTATAGTTAGCTTAACGTTGGCTTGACGTCAGAATTATCAAAATGAAGGGTTGGGCAGACGTTGTCCCAACATTTCCACGACGTTAGCTTTCGGTTGTAGGGCCAACAAGGGCCCAGCATCAAGAATAATGTGGGCCCAACGTCAAATCTATTACGTTGATCCGACACTAGTGTAAGGTCGGGTTGAAGTTGGGGTATAGTTAGCTAAACGTTAGTTTGACGTCAGAATTACCAACATGACAGGTTGGACAAACGTTGGCCGAACATTTGGATAATTTTGGTTTATGGTCGTGGGGCCAACAAGGGCCCAACAACAAGAATGACATGGGCCCAACATCAAATCTCCGACGTATGCGTACAAGATGTTGGGGCAACATCGCATTATTATATGGGTAGCTCTAAACCTGACGTGTAGGTAGCCGTAGGAGTAAAATAATGTTCCACACACAGAACCCACTATTACAGTCACTTGACAAGGACTACAAGCAGTGGAAATTATTCACTTACCTGGGCAGTACCCTCTAAAAGGAACTAACTATAAATGTTGAGATAAATTGCAGAATAAACTACCTTTGGGAGACTATGCTCTTACGACTGGGACCGTCGAGGAATAAGCCTCGAAATAAAGCTGAAAACTTACTGTGATGTACTTCAAATCCCTTTCTTAAAGGAGGGTGTAGTTCGTTATTCCGAAGGTTCGTTATTCCGAAGTTCGTTATTCCGAAGGTTCGTTATTCCGAATGTTCGTTATTCCGAATGTTCGATATTCCGAAGGTTCGTTATTCCGAAGGCTCGATATTCCGAAGGTTCGTTATTCCGAAGGTTCGATATTCCGAAGGTTCGTTATTCCGAAGGTTCGATATTCCGAAGGTTCGTTATTCCGAAGGTTCGATATTCCGAAGGTTCGTTATTCCGAAGGTTCGATATTCAGAAGGTTCGTTAATCCGAAGGTTCGATGTTCAGAAGGTGCGTTAATCCCAAAATTAAATAGGGTTCGATATTCCAAAAGGTTCGTTTCTAGAGAAATCGGGTTCGATATTCCGAATGTTCGTTAGTCCTAATATGAAATCGGGTTCGTTAATCCGAAAATGAAATCGGGTTCGTTACTCCGAAAATGAAATTGGGTTCGTTGATTAAATAATGAAAAGAAAATCATATGCAATAATATGCAATAAGCACAATCGTTTAGGTAGAAAACTGTGTTTCTACTCTTCAAGATTGAGCGTCAATATCTATACTGATAATGCATGGTCCTACTCGCATTTCTTATAATTGACAAGCCTGTTTATTCCTATTTACATTTGTACCGTTTTACCTTGATTAAGTTGTTCAGAATGTGCAGTAGACCTGAATATGGAGCCATTGCCAACTGAAGGTAAATTTCCCTTTTGTTAGGAGAATGGCTGTTATGAATAGTGATGTGTGGATTTCACAATAGCAAAGCATTTTGCAACGTTTCAATTTGGACTTTGCACCATATTAATTTGCAATGCACGTTTTTTAAATAAACATTACAAATGGAGCGTAGTGTAAAGGGAAATAAACAGGCCTGACATGATACCTTGTTCATATAAGATATTATAGGACAAGAAAATAATGAAGGCTCAAACTTGAATTGTGGAAATGTTTGTTAGGGGTATATGTGCGCAACCAGAAACATGGAAATTCTTTTTCAAATTCACCTAACATGACAGTCTAAGCACCTAAAGCGACAACTATGATTTACTTACTATGCACTCTGCAGATATCTACATAACCAAAATATTGATTTACTTTTAGTAGCCCATTAACTATTTGCACACACAAGAAATGATAATTAAACAAATTGGAATAATCAACAACTGACGGGGTTGGCACGAGAATACGCTGTTATAGCTCTTAAAGGACAATGAAATCCAGAGAAATTGTTGTATGCACTATAAGACACTAAATATAATGAATAGTCTCTAAAATTGTTAGCACAATCGGTCAAGAAATAAGAAAACTATGGCTCTTTGAAAAGAACCATGTATTTCTTTGAGTGACTCAAATTGGCAATGCACTCTGGCAAAGTTGTTGACAACTCCCCATACATTTTGTACACAACATTTCAGTTTTGTTTAATTTTCTCAAAATGTATGTTTATCCTTCGTTCGAGTTCAACTTATGTCTTGTAGAATGATTTTATACATAACATATCATGAGTTGGGGAATCGAAAAATGTGTGTTTGTTTACCAATTGATCGTTTATTTAGTGGAGATTTGGATAGACATACAAATTAAGGTACACAGATTTTGTTCACTTGTTTATTTTCAAAGGCTCTTACAATATATTGATAGTGAATGTCATGCATAATGGAAACTTTCCATAGGGTCTCAGGTCCAGGCCGTAACCAAGGCCATGCTGCTCTTCCTGACGAAGGCGTCGTCGACGAGGTAGACCGTCCGATGTCGGATCGCTGTCCAACTCGATCGCCATCTACAGCCGCGTTAGTCCCGGATGTGCTACGCCCGTTTACATCGCCGATGCACTGTGGGACGCGCATAAGCAATTCGACGGCACGTACATCGACAACGATGACGACCTTTACTTTGGCGACGATCACGATAACGTGGACTCGAGATCACAGGTTGTATTGATTTATTTCTCGCGAGTATTATTTCACTGTCTGGCCAGATGGTTAGGATTCACGTCAGATATCTTTCGGATTTTCTTTCCGAAATTCTATTTATGTTAAAGGGATAGTTGATTTCTGGTAAGCAGAGTACAATTTTGGTGAAACTGAATTTTAGTAACCAAAACCTGCATCATTACATTACAAACTAATAGTTATAACTAGAAAGGAACACAAAATTACAAATGACGTAGTAAAGATCATGTTATCATTCAATAAGAGCCGTTAAAACGTAAGAGGGCGCTCTCTAAACACTCATCGGTTTCAACCATTTTGAATAAAATATTGTGCATGTGATGTTTGGTTGAAATAGTGATTAGATAGAGAAATAACCAACAACTATTTAAATACCTATTTTTTTGAATTTGTAACGGCTGGTTCAAAATTCTCTAATAAACCTGGTGTCCCAGTTTTATTATTATATCAGTTTTTCATTACCTCACAAAAATTAAGTAGTTTAGCGCCCTCTCTACCAAAACTCAACTATCCCTTTAAGATTTGAATACACAAAAGTATTTACCCCAAATAAATGTTAAGTGTTTGATTAATTGTATGTTCTATGATTGATGATTGTTTGTTAATCGAATTCGGTTAGCGATTATTTATGGTGCCAACTGTAAGCCCTTAATTATTTATTTTGTATTTGTTTAATTATAGCACCAGCTCACCTTTCCTACACTCTGTATTACCTTATAGTAAGTTTGCGTATTGGTCTAAAGTAGTCTTTAGTCACTCTGTATTACCTTAAAGTAGTTTGCGTATTGGTCTAAAGTATTGGTCTAAAGTAGTATTGGTCTAAAGTTGTGTTTTTTTTACCAATTGATCCTTTTGTTTGATTGTTTGATTTATATATTGGTTGGTTTTGTTAGTTTTGTTTTGATGATATATGCTTCTGTGTGTGATGGGTACTATTCACGAGTCGGATTGACCACCCGGGCTCCTCCGGCCCGTGACAATTGTGGCATGTTTTTTTTTTTTTTTTTTAATCAATTAGTTGGATTTTTCTGATTATTGTATTTATTTGATTGTACCTGTTGTATTGTTCCTGTTTTCAAGAGTTTGGAAATGTCTCTAACAAAGGCGAGTCGATCATCTTTGCCGAACATGAATAAATAATTTTCAATATTTATAGTTCTCAGTAATCGGACATCTCAATGCCAAAACATAAACATTGAAATCCAAGATCTCCATTTTAAGAATAGACGAGTTGCATATTATGCCAATCGTTTCGTTATTATAAGTTCAGATAAGACCATCAAGTTAGGTCAAATACAAACAAAATTAGTTCCACATTGTTTGTTATAATTGGGCATGTAAATGCAATAAACGTTTAAAATCTAAGTTTTTCATTCCAACTATAGAAACTTTCATTATTATGCAAATTAATATTTTCATTATCTGGATGTATACTTACTTATCAACTTAAAAAAAACAAAACACGCGCGTGTAATAATGTGTGCATGTATTGTGCGCGCGTCCGGCGTACGTGCCGCGTCGGTGCTATTACGTGTACCGGTACGTGTATAAGTCAGCCAAGGAAGTTAGCTAGAGATTTACAAGATCAGCGTGAGAGCTCACGTTCAATGCATGAACGTTGGCAACCCTGTGTAATGTACCGATCAGCTACCACATGTTATTACAATGTATTGTCATATAATTGACTACTGATAAATTACACGGGGAAAATTGATAAAAAAATGAAATATAGCTAAAAATCAAGACTGATATACGGAAACAGTCCACTTTATACGTTGGGGCAGTAATTTGGGATGAACTTCCATGCGACTTAAAATGTACAATGTCACGATATGGATTTCGTAAATTGTACAAGAAATATCTGAAACATTTATAAATTATGTTCTACCAAAAATGTATGCAAAGGTCGGCGTCACTGTTTATTGAATTGTATTATAGTGTAGATTGGATTGTTGTAATGTATACTGTATGTACATGCGTATTTGTATTGTGTATAGTTGTTCAACAGATTTGTTAGTGCTAGTTCGACTAGCATAGTATGCTATTTCTAGTATACTGTTATTAAATGGCGTTGGAGGGTATAGCACGGAATATTACATCCCGAGGGATTTTAAATGATATTGAGGGAAGAGTAAATAAGTCCCGAGGCGAAGTCGAGGGACTTATTTTCTTCACGAAATAGCATTTGAAATCACGAGGGTTGTAATATTCTGTGATTTTCCCCGACAACAAATGTAATAACTGTTTTATCATCTGACTTGACTTGCAGGGGTGTGCTATACCCATGTGCTATCCAAAAATAGAACACGGCAGCGACATGTACTGTATTTACCAAGTCAGGTGATAATTCTTTTTAATACATGTTAGGAAATTGCTCAATATTTTGTTATATTGGTAAATAAATACAATTCAATTAAATTCAATTTTAAACATTTTGGGCTGCAAAGCCACTTTCATTATCGATTATAAAGGATCATAATTGCAATGTAACATTTCATTTTGTGTAATTGATCATATTAAAAACATTGTTATCGTGACCTTGTATACACATATAAATAACACATGTATATTGTCATGGTATAGCTCTCTCACAGCTAGCTAGCTCGCGATCGCATTGAGAATCTCCAAGCCATAATATAGAGACTTGACTAAAGGCTAAGACTCAGTAGGCTATACATTGTTACAATACCTGTAGTTTACAGATGCAATGATGAGAACGAAGCCAGATTAATGTAATGTTCTTTTTTTCATAGGCATGTGTTCAATGTTGTGCAAATTGAGGCATTTTCGCAAAACAAAAAATAGCAAAGATGACTTTTAAAGGGAGAGTTGAGTTCTGGCAAAGAGAGTACAGTTTTGGTAGTTGTGCAGCGCCCTCTAAACCAAAACTCAACTTTCCCTTTAACCTTTTGGAAATGACGTGTTTATGTGCATGGTTTTTAATTAGTTATATTAGTGTAGGCTATTAGTAATTTGAATGATTTAATACGTTTGTCTATCACAAATATATTTTGTGTGCATATTGTAAGGTTTGTACCTTATAATATGCACCCAAAATATATGCCATTTTTTCAAAACTTGATTTCAGTACACGGGCAAGGGGAACCTAAGAAAAGGGGTCCTTGCCTGTTTGATGCCCCCAAATAATAATGTTTTTGAGGAATACGTCCTAAATTAACGCGTTTCCTCGCGAATAATTATGAGACATGTTTTTGCTGGAATATGACATGCTTTTGCCTGAATATGACATGCTTTTTCTTAAATATGACATGATTTTGCCTAAAGATGACATGACTTTGTCTGAATGTCCCGTGGTTTTGCCTAAATATGACATGGTTATGACAGAATTTCAGGACAATTTCATGTCAACAGTACTAAGTCGATTGAGTAAAAATGGCACAATTTTGATCAGTATCACAGTCAGGTCAATCTCACCAAGGGCACAGAAATTTATAATATAAAATGAATAACAAGCATCTCCAATATAGTTTATATATACAATAAATCATAATAAATAATAATCTGAACTCTTACCTAACATTCCTAATGAGTTTGCCAGACAAAGAAGCAACTGATATTTACAAATTCAAATATACATTTTATTCAACACTCCTCATACATTCATTTACAAAACATACTAATACAGAATGAGATAAAACAAAATAGTAACCAAATTGCATAGGCAATATGATTATCATACAGTATGTGGGATAGCAAAAAGAAAGGATTTCTTTTATGAAAACCTTTTCCTACAAACACGCATGCAATAAAATATATAGAAATGCATACTAAAAAAGATGAAGAAGAACACACACAAAATCAGGTATATTCAAGGATAAAAAAAAAACAATTATGAGAGGAAATTTGAAACAAACTTCAATTTACCAAAAATTGTCAAAGATTTCTTGGTTATCAACTGGAATTTTAAATCAAAATGCATACTGTTTCTTGTGTTTTGGGCTTAATTAATAGTTTTAGAAAAATAATAATGATAATAATTTTTCCTAATTACCAACGTACAATTTAATGAATTTAGAAAAAACTGCTGAAAACTGCTTGTCTACTAAAAAATCGCCAATGTGGTAAATAAGAGTCGTATACAGCCTAGCTTTCAATCTTAGCAGGATCTACGTCAGGGCAAAATGACAGTTACTACAACAAAAAAAAGAATATATACCAAAATGTACACATGTATGGATGGGGGCTGGGAGGAGGAAAGGAGGCGGAGACACAAAACAATGAAAGCAACTGTGAGTGAGGGAGTGTCAGGACTGCTTGACCAATCAGGTCAAACAGGCATGGGAGGGTCCTTAAGTGGCTGCAATCAAAGGAAATGTGATAAGTGTGTAGGGCTTAGAGAAGAATAGAGAACGCAAATCTCTCACTTCTCTCAAGAATAGGACTGACATCATCATCAAGCCAGCAGACAAAGGCTCAGCCGTCGTTGTTATGGACCACCAACAGTACATCGATGAAGCCATGAAGCACTACACATCACTTGATTCTGACCCGACCTCTGATTTCTCTGAACAGATCCAACTGACTCTAGACGATATGAAGGCTCGTGAGCATCTCTCCATCAAAGCACACAAATGTCTCCCACTAATGCTAAACCTGCCAGATTCTACCTTCTCCCCAAGATTCACAAACCAGGTACTCCAGGCCGCCCGATCCTTTCCGGTAATGGTTCACCCACAGAGAACATCTCACTCTTTGTTGATCATCACATCAAACCTCTTGTCCCCTTAGCACCTTCATACATTCATGACACCCTTGACTTTCTTAGGAAGCTTGAGGACATCAAGACACAGATACCCGAGACTGCGATCATTGGCAATGTTGATGTTTCCTCTTTGTACAACAACATCCCTTTCGACGAAGGTATCACTGCATCATGCGAAGCCTTGGCTCAGAGTGGTCACACCAATCCCCCCATCTCTGACATCTAATCTCTCATGTCCCATGTACTAACCAAAAACAACTTCACATTTTCTGACAGGCACTATCTACAGATATTTGGAACAGCCATGGGCACCCGCATGGCCCCCTCATTTGCATGTCTCTTCATGACCAAGCTGGAGCAGCAAATGTTAGACTCAGCACCTTGCCGCCCATGGATTTGGTGGCGCTACATTGACGATGACTTCTTCATCTGGACCAGCGATGAAGAGAGGGCCTACACAAGTTCATTGACCACATCAATTCCTTCCACAGAACCATAAAGTTCACTTCTGACTTCTCTCTAGACGAAACCCACTTCCTTGATGTCACCATCAAGAAGGAGAACGACCAGATCACCACCAGTCTCTACACCAAGCCCACAGACACCCACCAGTACCTCCATTTATACAGCTGCCTCCCCCGCCATTGCAAAACAGGTATTCTGCCGTCCCTTGACAAAAGGAAGCAACTCTGAATTTATCAAAATCGTATGCTCTACATGATGGTGAATAAATTGAGGTCACATGACCCCTAATTTCCGAAATATAGATATATCAAAAGGAAGCAACTCTAAAGATTTCCTCATAAAACAATGACAAAAGGAAGCAACTCAATCAGCCAATCACCTATCAGCATGGAAGTGGCATGTGTGCATTGATCTCCCAATCAGCCAATCAGAGCGCGCCTAAGTGCAGCTCACTTTTCTCCTTGAATGTCTGTCAACCACTGCACCAGAATTGATACAGAAAATGCTGAAATTCGCTGATCTGAATGCACATCTGAAGGAAACGTTACTCTATTTTGACTGTATATATATATGTATATGTATATATATACATTTAAAACCCATTTCATTTATCAATCAAAATGCTGACTGTGAATAAAAAATATAACGTTTTCTTTTTTTTTCACAGCACAAGTTCTGATGCCGTGTGTTTATTATTGTCCCACATGTAGACTTTTGTGTGCGGAATTTTGCAGAAAATGATTAACTTGATGAAATGTTGTTTTACCTGGCTTTGCCAATGACTCACACACAAACACACACACACATGCACAACCATACACGTACACACACATACAAACACACGCATGCAAACACACGCACACACACACACACACACACAAAAAATATACGCACACATACAGACCATACGCGCAAACAAACACACACACGCACAAACACACATACACACACACCCACAAGCAAACACAGACACACCTACACACACACGCACTCACACACAGAAACACGCACACGGCACAGCCACACACACACACACACGCACACACACACTTACAAACGCACACGCGCACACACACTTACAAACGCACATAACACACACGCGCACACACACACGTACGCACACACACACACACACGCATGCAAACACACAAATATATGCACACAGACATACATACGTGCAAGCATACGCACATATACACACGCATACACACACAAACATGCACATATACAACACATACATGAGTAGATACACACTAACACATACACACACTGACACATACTCACATGCACTCACACACACGCACGTACTCACACAATACTGACTTCTTAGATTATCAAGAGTTGCTTCCTTTTGTCATTGGATGACGCGTGCAAATATTCAAGATATACTGTGACAAAAGGAAGTATGCTGCTTAATTTGCATAAAACAATGATTTTACAAATCAAAACATATCAACCCGAAATGCCTTCTCTGAGTACATTATAAAACATGTCATACCTGGGAATTAGGATATGATGTTTGAGAGGTCAGAAAGAAAAACATATTTTCTTCATTTACTAAGAAACTCATTCCACAGAGTTGCTTCCTTTTGTCATGGGACGGCAGTATTGCTTAAAGCCAAGCCCTTCGACTCCGCCGCATCTGCTCCAAGGACTCTGACTTTTCCCTGCATGCCAGAAATCTCAAGACACACCTCACAGCCTGGGGCCACAGTGCCAAAGCAGTTCATCTATCCATTAACAAAGTTCGTTCTCTCCCTAGATCTGAGGTTCTGAAGAAGAAGACTCCCAACCAGAGCACCACTGTTGTCACACCCCCAGTAACCACCTTCCATCCCAATTTACCTCCCCTCCGCCGCATCCGACCACATTCTTCACACTTCTGATCGCCTCCAACAGGATGTCCCTGACGCCCCCATCCTAGCCTACATACGCCCTCGCAACCTCAAGGGCATCATTGTTCGAGCTGAACTTCCCTCCCCCAGTAACAACACCTCTCCCATACAGCAAGGCACCTTCAAGTGCAACGCCGACAGATACATTGTGTGTCAGGCACATATCCATCAGGTTGATACCTTCACCAGCCACTCCAACAACATCTCTCACCAAGGGCCACATCACATGCACCACCACCAGTGTTGTATATCTTATCACTTGTGGCATCTGTGGCATCCAGTACGTAGGCGAAACCAGGAACACCCTCAAGAAACGCGTTTACGGACACAGATCTACCATCCACACCTCCAAACATGACGCTCCAGTTGGCAACCACTTCCATCTACCTAATCACTCAATTTCTGACATGATTCTCTAGGTAATCTCTAGGTAACCGCCCGGACACACTCCGCTCCAGCAGAGAGAAGTATTGGATAAGACGTCTCGGCACCATTCATCCCCGTGGTCTTAACATCCAAGAAGGCAGTGATTAATCTTTGCTTCTCTCCCCCCCCCCCCCCCCCCCCCATTGTCTGCACCACCATTTGTTTTGTTTTCACCCCCCCCCATATCAATACTTTACTTTGTTCCACATACTATTTTTGTTCTTATTTCCCATTTCCCCCCCCCCCATACATTCACTTTAGTTTTCTTTGAGATTACATTATTTATACTGTCTCCTCACAATACTCTGTCACTATTCATACATATAATTATGTTTGTTTATTAACATGTTATTATTTTTGCATTTAATTTCTCTCTATAGGTACACTGTCCATAGACATGGGCTTATTCATATACATCTACATTCTCATCATGCATAGTTCCACCTCCATTTTGATCATATTGTTCCACCCTCTCTCATCTGTCTCTCCACCTTACCTCTGATTACCTACCTAATTAGGCTTCCTTTTGTTCACTATCTCTTTTGTACTTCCTGTCCCATTCATTTGTCCCTGTTGCTTCCCCTCTAATCATCACCCACTGGGTCCTCACTTTCCCCTTTGAACTTACCGTCCTATCCTATTCATTCGATCCTCCAACACACACCACTTCACTTTCTTTGTCCTAATCCTCTGACTCCCATCCCCTACACTCATAATCCCCTCTATTGTTCCTCCCCTCTCAGTGCCCCAGTGCACTCCCACACCTCATTAACTGTCTTTTGTTCACATGTCTCTTTCCTATCTTGATTTCCTTCTTTGATCCTACCTACCTCTATTCTTCTCTAAACCCTACACTCTTATCACATTTCCTTTGATTGCAGCCTCCCATGCCTGTTTGACCTGCTTGGTCAAGCAGTCCTGACACTCCCCCACTCACAGTTGCTTTCATTGTTTTGTGTCTCCGCCTCCTTTCCTCCTCCCAGCCCCCCATCCATACATGTGTAAATGTTGGTATATATTCTGTGTTTTTTTGTAGTAACTGTCATTTCGCCCTGACGAAGATCATGCTAGGATTAAAAGCTAAGCCATATACGACTCTCATTTACCAACGTACAATAAATGATTGCATCTATTAATGTAGCCTTTTGTTTTCAGTGTTGAAAGGCAAGACATATGCTGATTGGCCCCGTTCCATCTCCAAAGCGTATTTCCAACAAATTCAATCAAGCCGTTCTGACAAACTGTACATCAGAGATTACTCTTACATGCTCAACGAGCAGGACAAACAACCAAGTGTCCACCCCATACCATGCAACCATGTTTTATACCGGACGTTCCTGGAATAATGGGAAACATAAGATCGCTGTGTGTACACTCGTGTTTTGTCATCTTAATTTTGTTGGATTTACAGAGGGATGCTATTCTATATTACAGGTCACTTAAAAACTAATGAGTTTTTCATGGATGCCGTTCTTATTTACCGTAATTCTAAATCAAGATTTAACTCCAAAACGTGTTGGTAATAAAGTTGGCAAATGATCATTAAAACATAAAAACATAAACATGCAATATAAACATGACATTTACATATTCGATATTCCAAGTTCATAAAATATAGGATTACAATAAGCATATTCAGAATTGGTTATAAATGGTTATAAATACAAATGGGGAGCTACAAAAATCCTCCCATACCATATATATTACAAATATTAAAGTATAATATGACATTTTTCAAAACTTCATGTAAAATATTAACATTTTTGCAATCATATTACACGTCGAATTCATATATTAATACAACTTCAATTTACAATCAACTACAACACCTACGAACTTCAGATAATATACACTTTTAAACGTATGATAATTTGAAATCAATTATCTTATTTGTAAATATAATATACTTGTTTTATAATGGATCAAATCAACTTAGTATATAAAAACATATTTTAAAAAGTTTCACAAGCTCCCGCTTAAAAGTTTCTTGTAAAGAGTGGGCATCATGATGGGACCTAAAACACTGGTATCATGAGCGAACAAGATCAACTTCAATTTATCTGAAAATTGCCCATATCATTGAGATAAATAATAAATAAAAGAGGTCCAAGGATGAACTTTTGGGTGTTCCACATCCAAGCATCTCAATATTTAACTAAGCTTAGTTCATTTGTACACATTGGAATCTATTTACTAAATAAAGATCGAACCTTTTCTTATTGTTCAACAAATACCATTTCAATATAATTGTTCAATTACAATTAAGTGGTCTAAAGTATCAAAGGCTTTACTTAAATGTAAAAATAAGCCCATTAAAATATCATTATTTTTAAAAGTTGTCAATACATTTCAAATATACTGCATGAATGCTCACGCAAAAATCAATATTGGCAGTCCATAATAAATGTGCGCTGATTTAAAATTGTTCGTATAAATATTATCAATTAAAGTACAAGACCTGGAGCTATTCGGGTTGGGCAATTACTCATAGCAAGGATATACAAATTGTGTCATCGATAAATCTAAACAAATCATGAACATATTGGCAAGTAATAACTTCTCATAGATCAATATCGCCCTTTAAATATATATCTCTGTTTTCTTTGAGTACTCATTCAAAACATGTTCTAAACTATCTAAAAACGATAGAGCTGGTTGATTAGGAAGCCAATATATAACACAAATTATTTGTGTTTTTTTATTTTCATTTTCAATTAATATTGACCCGAACCATTTATTATCAGCATCTAAATATTTACGTTGTCGATATTCATCAAAACTATTTAATGATGTTCATAGCTTGCCTTTTATTCAATAAAAAAGGGTAATATAATTATTAAATGTTAAAAACTAGTCAGCCTCTTTTATCCATGTTTCAGTCCAATTGCATAACATTCCAAATCGCTCTAAAAGCGAATATATCGCACCATACTTCTGACTTACACTACTACATTTAATATAAAGGTAAACTGATGACTAATAACTTTAGAAAGGGAATTAAACGATTTTAAACATGAACTAGATTTCGAATTCGTCACTTCGATACATACTGAAAAACCAATATAGTGATATTGACTTTTCGACGCGTAATATGATGATGTCAGAAAATCTAATCGGGATTTGTATTAAATTGTATCTACAACTGTTATGGCAGAATATAAAAGGGCATATTTTTAGCATATTTTTAGAATTTGAGCTCGCGAATGTATCTTTATCTTTAAAGCGCTCGTATTTTCCCACCATGCATCTAAAAATACTGAAATTCAGTGGAAGAGGGGGTATCATAATCCAGAGTAACGAAAAAAAAAAAAAATTTTGTTTTCCTGATCCACGCGTACTGTACGACACGCGTATGTAAAAAGTAAAATTTGATTAATTTAACTGTTCAAACTAATTTATGTTTTATACTTCAATAAAGTGCGACGAAACTTTTCATTTTATTCTTGATTCTGTTAGAAGACAATCTCAGCTACAATAAACTCAAATGTGTACTTGAACCCTAGATGCAGCTCATCCTTTTGTACTATTGATCACATTTGTACCCCCGATCTCTCACTTCCTTGTGGCAGTGTATAATTGTTTGTATTGTGTCCGCCTTATCCTATCTTTGGCATAAACAAATAAAACAAATCTCCCTAGTGTCAGCCGTCGACCTGGAACGGCCTATCCACGAAAAATTGCACGCATGTCAAGTGAAGTGTTTAAAATGCTATGGTACTTTTTTGTCCAAACTCCATTACTTTATTTATGCAAACAAGATCATACAAACAATATCTTACCCATGAATCATATATTCTTCATAATGAAACGCCTTTTTTCACTTATTGTATAGACCATTAATATTTTGTTTTGTACGGAAGAGCCAGGTTATTTGGTATGTTTATATTGCTTTGATAATGGTCTTGTTTACATGTTATGTGTTTTTTTTGGGGGGTACAAAAAAGTTGGTTTGTAGTTACAAATAATATAAAACATCAAAAACAATGAAATGCAGGATTGCAAAAACATACATAATATGTTTATCTCCTTTTGTGAAGCCTGATATTTGTACATAATATCACTAAAATTAGCTTTTTGGGGAGATGACGTGATAACGTATCGGTAGGTCCCATTTTCTTGTCAGACTTGCGCGTCTTTTAAAAATGTTTTAAGATGCGCAAGGCTTAAAAGAAAAGGGTCGCCGAGCTGCAGCGGGGCGTCATGCTTACGCATGCCCGAGCAATCAGAAAAGTTGCTTTAATGACCCCGGCCTCATTAGGGTTAATGTAACAAGTTCTCAATTATTTACACTTTTAAATTTGCTTACGAAGCTTATAAATATGTCTTCCCCAGGTTTACAGATGACATTCAACTTGAAATCTATATAAAAAACCCGTGGTGTATAAATCAATCGAAAATGTCCACATCATTGTTCCGTTTCATCAAGCCCATGAAGGTATCCAAGCCTTGGTAGATGTGCCTCTCCATGTCTAGGTCGCCCCGGTCAACCTCTCTGTTGTCATTCGCATCTCCGATGTCTTCATTCACCTCGTCGACTAGTTTGTCGTAAAGTCTTCGTAGCCAGCCATTCACTTCATGCACTTGTTGACGATTTGCGCAATGGTGGTCATCATAGGCGTCGATAATCATTATTCAGCGTGGGGTTGAAAGAATAGATCACCCCTACTGACCGATACGTATCAGTTACAAATCGACGCCCACGGTGGACATCGCGGTCGCCTCGACGCGGTCGGAAGGTTGATGAACGGGCATACTTCCCTTCTGCCGCCACAGGATGATCAGAAGAACGACCCATCCTACGCTCAAGATTGCGACCAGGACACTCAATATAGCTACAATTGTATGATTAGTACCTCCTGAAATATGTAATGAAACAAATTTGCTGCATTTTATAATTCATACGACAAAGAGACGTTTAGTTAAAGTGATTTTAAAGGTTATGTGGGACTGTAGGTTTACTGAGACGGGAAAAAGTACAGCGATTGAAATAATTAGTTGATGTACATTCGAGTTTAGTGCCTGATTTGTTTTTGTTTAAATGAGCAGTTCAGTGCAACTTGCCTGTATATGTAAACAAAAAATTATATTTCATAATATTCTGATTCTTAATACTTTCGCCATCGTGAACAGTATCCGCATATGTGATAATACATAGTTACCTAGTAAGCAAAACTCTACGTGAGTTAACTTCAACTTTGATGTTTGCTAACAAAATATAAAGTGTTTCAGAATTTATTCACTATACAGAGTGATCATTTATTCTGTTTAAAAAACAGTAAACCAGCAGAACACGTCGCCCAATCACTACAAATATTTCTTCAACGAAAGTTTTCATCGGGTAAATGTTGCAATGATGTTTTATTTTACATACATAACAAGATTATTCTATAAAACAATTGTTCCATAAATGAAGAACAAGCTAATGAAATTGAGGCTATGCCGGGAACGGTCACTTATATGAAATATTTTGTTTCCTGGCAATATCCTGGTAAGTATAGACATCAGTTTTACATGCTGAATTGTAAACGATTTCTTCAGAAATTACCGCCCAAATTGTCCACGTGTCATTGAATGCAAGTCGAAAGGAACATCAATGAAAGTCACATATAACACAAGTTATAGACAAATAAAAGACCATACTTAGTTACCTGCTTCACACGTTTCATCAGTTCCTCGATTCAAGTTTTGAAGTTCTGAAAGAGAATCATGATATATAGTCAATCTGACATAACTCTTGCGTATCTAAATGCTTATCATGGTGTGGTGCATATCAACCGTTTCTTTCTCGTGGGATATCAGAGTGAAATGGTATTTCATTCATATCTAGATTTATTGTTTTGATTTACTTTTGATTTGGGGAGTATAGTGTGTAAACGATTAAGACCGTTGTATAGTATCTGATGAGTACCAGGTTGAGCGCGTAACAGCTGCTCTTCCAGGCTCTGATTCTTTCTCTATTTCTCATTTTATTGGGTTTCTCCCAATCAGAGATGTTTGTATCATGTTGTTAATGATACTATCCTGACTATGCTGGACTAGTTTCAGCGGATATTTTGGACTTTATAACAAGTGTATGGTATGTTTGTGATTTATGTGGTTGTACATATAACTATAGAGCTACAAGCCTGTAGCCACGTTGGAGTTACATACGTCTTGAGTATATAGCCACTGAACATCTATTCATCTATTCATGTGTGATCAACTGTGCAGAAGCCTTTTATCTGCACTCAATTGAACTGGACCTTGTCAACAATGGACTAGATCACATATTCACAATGACTTTCTTTCATACGTTCATGGTCATCATTGTTGGCCTTGCCTACTCCCTTTCTTGTACAACAAGTTGTAGTGCTATAGAAAGTTACACTGTACTATACACATCTAAGTGCAGTTTTTCATCGAAGACAAAATACATTGGGAAAAGAATATCCTATTACCAGACTACCACATCCACATCTACTTTCCGTGTTCAGCTTGCTGCATGTGAGGATATACATCCAAATCCTGGTCCTGACATTCATCAACATCATCATGAATCGAATGCTGATGACGGTCAACAGAGGAAGAATTATGTTACATCAAACAGGATTCGGTATGATGTGGACACATTGCAGAGCCTTAACCGCCAGTATTTCCGAGTAACAACAACTGTGTGGACAACCCTCTACATTCTTGAAATTGGCAAGCATCGTACAAGGCGCAGTCGGAAGGGGGGAAGATGCCGCCGTCGTCTACAAGCACAGCCACCTTAGCCTCTGAATCAAACAAAGAACATGTAAGATTTGCCCTCTGGAACGCCAGATCCTTAACAAACAAAGTCAATATGTTATGTGACTTTGTAATTGGTGACAGCATCGATATCTTGGCCGTCACAGAGACGTGGTGTTCTGGAGATGATCGAGATGACTTCACATTGGCACAACTTCTATCTACACTTCAGAACTATGCGTGGTACCACAAACCATGTGTGGGTCGAGTGGGTGGAGGCGTTGGTGTTTGTGTCAACAAATCTTTTCACGTTCGAGCATTTGAATCTCCAGAATTTTCTTCATTTGAGCATATCAATCTACTACTGACTTCTCGTGAACAAACTCCGGTGCAACTGGTTGTTATATACCGCCCTCAAAGAACAAGCACAGGAGAGACAACAGATCAGTTATTCCTCCAAGAGTTTTCAACTTTCCTGGAGCAACTGATGTCTTCTCCCCATCGACTTCTGATAGTTGGAGATTTCAACTTTCATGTCAACTCTGAAACTGATCGCAGTGCTATTCAGTTTATGGACCTCATCACATCCCTCAATTTGAAGCAGCAAGTGTCCTTTCCTACACATCGAGGTGGTCACACACTTGACCTCATCCTTTCCCCTTGACACTGAGAGTTTCGTCAGCGATGTCGGCTCAACCAGCTACCTTCCATCTGATCACATAGTTGTTATGTGCTCCCTGCGAATACGTAAGCCTGACCCTGAGAAAATCGCCATCAACATGCGGAAAGTTCGTGATATCAATCTTTAACACTTTCGCAATGACATTCTGCAGTCTGAGCTGTGTGTCTCTCCATCAACCGATATGAACTCCTGTATCGACCAATACGAGCATGTCATGTCTACTCTCCTCGATAAGCATGCTCCGATGATTTCACGTACAATTAGATGTCATCCTGATTCTCCTTGGTTCAACGATGAGCTCCGTACAGCAAAGCAAGAACTCCGGACACTGGAAAGGAAGGCCTTTTCTCCGAGAGGCCTAGAAATCGACCGTCAGATTTTTAGAAGTGCCTGTCATCAATACAGCAATAAACTATCATCTGCTAAGAAGCGGCATCACAGAGATCAGCTGAAAGACTGCAGTAATCGTGAACTGTTCAGAAAAGTTGATCAACTTACCCGTCCACGTTCTGCCAAGGTTCTTCCAAGTTATCATGACAGTGAAGTTCCTCTTCCTGAGCGGTTCCTTCAATTCTTTGCTGAGAAAGTCGACAGGATAACTGCAGAACTGCAGTCATCGCCTACTAACATTGATCAAATTCCTGAACAGCAGACGACTTTTTCATTTGACAAATTCATGTATGTCACTGAAAAAGAAGTGTCGCAAGTTATCACTGACTCTACTTCAACGACGTGTAATCTTGATCCGATCCCAACTCACTTGCTAAAGAAATGTCTTCATGAACTTACACCTATCATAACTTTTTTTTATTAATGAGTCATTTAAAAGTGGACTTTTTCCTGAAAAATTCAAATTTGCAAATATTGTACCGATTCTTAAAGGTTCAAATTGTGATTCAAACGAACTTAAGAATTTTCGTCCTATTGTAAATTTGAAGTTCTTTGCCAAGACGTTAGAAAGAATGGCAGCATCACAGTTGCAAACATACTTAAATGTTCATGAACTCCATGCAAAATTTCAATCTGGGTATAGACCATTCCATAGTGTAGAAACTGCCTTACTGCGCATAACAAATGACATATTGCTGACACTTGATAAAGGTGAAGAAGTTATTCTTGTCCTTTTAGATTTTTCGTCTGCGTTTGATACCATAAAGCATGACGTCCTGTTGCATCGATTGTCGCAAAAGTTTGGTATCTGCAGTGGGGCACTTGACTGGATTGAGTCTTATTTATTAAATCGAACCCACACTCTCGTTATAGAAAATGAACAATCATCAATATATCGTGTTTCCCAAGGGGTACCTCAAGGATCAGTGTTAGGGCCCCTGTTGTTCACACTATACACTGCGCCATTAGAGGCACTAATTGATAATCATAATGTTCATAAAATGTTTTACGCTGATGACACTCAATTGTATATAGCATTTAAACAGTCAAATGTAGAAGATGTTATTTCACAAATGGTTGATTGTGTTCAAGCAATTAACGAATGGTCACAGGTAAACGGTCTTAAGCTCAACAGCAACAAGACTGAATTTCTTCACATATCCTCACGTTTTCGTTCGACAGATCGTATACCATCCATTAACTTGGATGGCACACAAGTCAGTTCTGTCAGGAAGTGTAGAAACCTGGGTGCAATATTTGATGATAGTTTTACTATGGACAATTTTGTTTCACAGAAATGCAGATCTGCATCTTTTGCACTTCACAAAATCGGAAATATTTTTAACCTGTTAGATAAACAAACTACGGAGGGCATGATTCACGCATTTGTTATGTGTCATCTCGACTTTTGTAATGGTTACAGTCCGTTATTCCGAAGGTTCGTTATTCCGAAGGTTCAGTTATTCCGAAGGTTCGTTATTCCGAAGGTTCGTTATTCCGAAGGTTCGTTATTCCGAAGGTTCGTTATTCCGAAGGTTCGTTATTCCGAAGGTTCGTTATTCCTAAGGTTCGTTGATCCGAAAATAAAATCGGGTTCGTTATTCCGAAGGTTCGTTATTCCGAAGGCTCGTTATTCCGAAGGTTCGTTGATCCGAAAATAAAATCGGGTTCGTTATTCCGAAGGTTCGTTAGTCCTAAAATGAAATAGGGTTCGTTAATCCGAAAATTAAATAAATACGACGTAGAAAAGAATTGAGTTGATTTGATTATGAGCAGTGTGGACTTGGGAAAGGGGATCAATCTTACTCTAATTGCCGTGGCTGCATGTGGGGTGGGGGAGAAGGGGAGGGGGTCAAAGGGCAGGGGGGGTGTCCCCCCCCCCCCCCCCCCCCCCCGTTAGGGAGCTTTGGCAATCTGAGTTTTTACTCTCTTTTCCAATAAAATTAGATAAAAGCCATGATTTAAATTGATTTGGGAGGGGGGCCCATGACACCCCCCACTACTACGCCAGTGCACACACACACACACACACGCACACACACACACACACAAACACACACCCTATTTCATTTTCGGATTAACGAACCCTAATTCATTTTCGGAATAACGAACCTTCGGAATAACGAACCCGATTTCATTTTAGGAATAGCGAACGTTCGGAATAACGAACCTTCGGAATAAAGAACCTTCGGAATAACGAACCTTCGGAATAACGAACCCGATTTCATTTTAGGAATAGCGAACCTTCGGAATAACGAACCTTCGGAATAACGAACCTTCGGAATAACGAACCTTCGGAATAATGCAACAAATGTTCGGATTAACGAACCCTATTTCATTTTCGGATTAACGAACACTCAGGTATAGGAAATTTGCGTGTTCGGAATAACGAACCTTCGGAATAACGAACCTTCGGAATAACGAACCTTCGGAATAACGAACTGCACCCTTTGTAATAGCCTTCTTTCAGGGATCCCAGCTCGACAGGTACAAAAGATGCAGGTTCTGCAGAACTCTGCTGCTCGACTTATTTATGGTATAAGGAAACACGAATCTGTGTCACATATTTTACGAAATTTACACTGATTGCCTATTAAGTCTCGTATTTCATTTAAAATGTTGTTGTTGGCATATGAATGCTTTTATAATTTTGCGCCATCTTATTTAAAAGAATTGTTATCATTGCACACACCACTAAGAAATCTTCGTTCAAATAAGAAAAAATTATTTGTTATTCCACTAGTTTACACTAAATCATATGGTGAACGCAGCTTTGCTCACACTGCCTCAACCCTATGGAATAATCTCCCGGAACATTTGAAAAATATTGATACTATTGATAAGTTTAAGATTGCTTTAAAGACATACTTATTTAATACTTAATGCATTTTTCTCTCTCTTATTGAAACCCAGATAATCTCTTTCTTTGTGTATTTCCTTTCTCTTCAGCGCATAGGGACATGTGTAAAAACTATGTGTTATGCGCTATATAAAAATTGTTAATTATTATTATTATTATTAGTTCCTTCATTCACTTGTTGTATTCAAGTAACCTATTCCTTTAGTATAATTATAAACCTTGCACTAAGGCTGTATAGCCCGCATTCTCGTGATCTCCACGCATTGCTCCATATCGGCAAGGGTACGAGGCGCAGTTGATCAGGAAATCTGAAGGTATCAATGTCACATACAATTGCAATACAGTGGAGTAGCGTTGTCGGGTTGAATGGTGGTGCCGCAATATTTATGTTGATATTTGTTGTGGGGGTGGGGGCACTCACTTATGTATTTTGTTTTATTTGTTCAGGGATCTGTATCTGGCTTTGTTTTGTATCATTGCGTTATTAGTTGGCAAAGGCACTCGTGCCCCTCCCCCCCCCCCCCCCCCCTCCCCCCTCCTCCTATAATTATTCGTAACTGCGTCATTGCGTTATTTGCCTCCTCCTAATGAGAAGGATGCAAGACAACAACTCAAACAGAATTGCTGACCCATAAAGTTGACATCCTTAGCACTAGGTGAGTACAATAAGGGAGTTCATAGTTAGACAATGGAGCAGTATGACGTCATCGAGTCTTTGGAAGATTGTACCCAAAATTGAGGCTTTTCTCGTATGTTTACGGCACAGCCTGTGACACACACATTTAAAGTACAGAGCTTTATGCAAAATGTCCCCGTGCGTGCGTGAATTCTCCTTGTGTTTACGTTTGAAAGTCCTGACCCCAAAAAAACTCACCTTAATCCTGAAATATATACAATTTAATAAATATAACCATTACTTTCAGTAAAAACATGTTACAAATGTGACAATAAGTGCACGAAAGGTCCACATGACAACGGGCAATATCGATGTTTTTGGGTACAATTAATTTTCGTCTCAGAAATGGGTGCATGCGCAGCTTGTAGTACGAACTCCCTTATTGTCAATATTTAATACCAACTACATTTAAAATGTCAAAGAAATTTCAGAGTAGGCTATTCATCGTATCAGGTGTAACGCTTGCCTGTTTCAACAGTGTGTCCCATTATATCCATCAGGGCAAAGTACATGCATATCCATTCACGTGGTCTACGCAGGCAGCTTCATTGAGGCACGGATCCGAAGAACATTCATCCACAAGATCTACGACAGGAATAAGTATAAATACAATGTTTTATTCACTAATGGTATGATTTCAAGCGAACCTGGAAATATAATTTATAGTTTGATTAATTAAATTGAATTAATTTTCTTCTCAGAAATGGGCGCATGCTCAGCTTGTTAGTACGAACTCCCTTATTTTGAACATTAATACTAACTACATTTAAAATGTCATAGAAATTTGAGAGTAGGCTATTCATCGTATCAGGTGTAACGCTTGCCTGTTTCACAGTGTGTCCCATTATATCCATCAGGGCAAGTACATGCATATCCATTCACGTGGTCTACGCAGGCAGCTTCATTGAGGCACGGATCCGAAGAACATTCATCACTAGATCTACAACAGGAATAAGTATAAATACATGTTGTATTCACTAATGGTATGATTTCAAGCGAACCAAGAAATATAATTTATAGTTTGATTAATTAAATTTAATTGTAGTATAAGTAGTAGAAGTAGTAGAAGTAGTATAGAAGTGGTAGTAATATGGACATAAACCAATATTTTCAACTTAATGGGCAGAGTTTATAACGGACATCTTTGAATGTTTGAAACGGATGAATGACGCCATACTAAGTGTGTTATGGATCATAAAAGGACGCTCCTTTTATATGTATCCAAACCGACACGAGACCGACGTTCGGGGTGCTAGCGGTTTGGTGTCGGAGTGGTATCGGAATTGTCGGTCTCTTTTGTTGTGACTGCAATAAACCCTATTTCGGGCTCTTGTCGGTGCCCGATTAGTGGAAGTTCGGTTTGGCGGTGTGACTGCTACATGAGAGATGGAAGACTGTGCACAAAATGCGTGTGGGCAGGCATTGCATTATTTTGACGGTTATCAATAAAGCCGGGGCCATAATCCCCTCCCCTACTATCTAAAAAAACAGTATCTTATTATCAAATATATGTATTTTATGGGTAAAAAGTGAATTGCATGACTGTATTTGCATAAATCACCACACATATGCAAATGAGTGAATTTTTCCAAAAATTACCATAGTATTTCATAAACTTACCAAACATGCATGCATATTCTCGCGTCGATCGCGGCCGAGATCTTAGGGGCATAATGTCCCCTTTCCCCCCGGCCGTAAAAAGCCTTAAAATAGCCCTGCCTTTTATGCATACAAAAGTATCATTAAAAAATGAAATGTTTCTTGATGATCATGCGGATTTTGAATCATATTCGGCCCTATCTAAATCAAAACTCAATTGGAAACATTTTTTATGAGGATAATATAATGATGTTTTTCATTATTTCAGTCTCATTTCATTATCTCACCAGTTTCACAAGTGTTTCCAGTAAAGCCGGGTGCACACGAACAGCTGTAAGTATATCTCATATCAGTGCACCTTCCTCCATTTTGGCATGGCGATGAAACACATTCATTCCGATCTGAAAAAAACATGAATTGCTTCGTTTATTCAAATCAATTGATGCACTAATGCTAACTAGAGAAATTGATTATTGAATTCCTTTCATAACCTAACACTCTGTATGATTTTTTTTCCGAATGGGTTATGTCTATGAAGTACTATGTGAACCAAATCGAAACTGGCACAATAGCCACCTGCACTACCTCTAGAAAAAAAACATGACAGTTAACGCTAGGGCTGTATGGAACGTGCTGAAAACACGTTAAAAGAAAAATTATAATGCACATGTCCAGTAGCTAGATATAAAGACTTACCTCCTCCACACTCAATCCAAAATTGTGTGCCATGCTGCAAACAAGCGGCGCTTGGTCCCCAGCTCGTGTAGCACTGATCGATTGTCTCAGCATCGTCATCACAGTAGATCATCAGCATCACGGGTCCAATAAATTCCTCGTAACTTGCTGGTAAGGTACTGCAATTCGTGTGATATTTGAAGCCCAGTTGGTGACACAGAATACTTGCCGTCGTGGCAAAGATACTGCAGTTTTTGTAGGCATTAATGATTTCCCTTCCCCGGAAATAAGATATACCGTAATAGTAATATCGATCATTTGAGTAATGGATGAAATCCACTGCGTGTTTTCTGTCGTATGCACATACACTCCCCCGCATGCCCTTGTAGTTTACCAACACTTGGCCACCGCTATCAGCATCAGGAGAGTGGACAACATTGCTCATATCGAAATATGCCAGATTTCCTGGAAATAGTGGGTAATGAATATTGTATTATGAACATTTAAACATTTACAATTGTGGAATCGTAAACCAAGGTTTATTAAACAATCTGGGACATTGTTAAGTTTATGACAATCATGAAAACTCAATTGTTTTAATGTTATTTTCTAGATAATAAATGTTCTTCGGATTGCAATCTATTGATGTTTATGTTAAAAGAAACATTATAAATGTCTACAGTATATTATTACAGTTTGGATTGTGTGCATGGGAAGTGGAAGCAGCATGGCTTGTTAGGCTTAGGCCTGTACATCTTAATAGAGCCAATGTGGGTGTTAAGCTTGGTTAAACTTGCATTTGGCAAGCTTCTGTTTGGTAAACAGGACAATACAAATACAATGAAAATCAACAAAAATGTAAAGCAATTACAGAATTAAAACTATTAAAAAAAACAAGAAATAAATAACGACTACTTTCAACCAAGAAAAGAAATACTACGCAGTGCAGTATGCGGGACCTTCCTGCCAGATATAAAGACGACATTATTAATGTAGGATATAATCTTGACCCTAAATGAACTTGGATTGAAGTCAGACGGATGCACTGACTGTATGATGTTGTCACATGAACCTATCCAATATATTCCAATTGTATAGGCAATATAAACACTTATTATTTAAAAGAATATGTAGATTTTAATGAGGTGAGGAGTTCGGGCTACCTGTTCCATGTGAGTTCGAGTCAGTCTTATGTCGGGGTTTATTCAGAACGGTATCAGGGTCTTAACGGTCTTGATTCGACCGAATGCAAACCCAATACGTGCGCTGAATATAGACCGATAGAAGACCGAATTATTTGTTGATGAAACTGCTAACCCCAGTTCGGGCTCTTGTCGGAACCTAGTTCACTGCCCGAGCTGCCTACTATTCGCACTACAGCTCGATTTTAGTAGTATTCTTTCCCTCTGGAAAAATAAGGATAATACACAACTAAAGAATGGGCTTCTTGTAATAGTCAAATCTATTACCGAGGTGGGCTCAAAATGATTATTACCGATCGAAGCGTGTCATTTTGAGCCCACCGAGGTAATAGATTGCCTATCACAATCAAGCACATTAGTTTAGTTGTTTTATATCACTCATCAATATCACGGATTGTGTTCATCTTATAGCAAAATAAGTGAAAATCTCTTTAATATTTCATACAATCGCTTGTAAATTTTGATTTAAAAATCAATCGACATTGATGAAGCCAGTATGAGCCTCCGGAACCATGGCGCATATAATACGATTACAGTCATTGTTTATTTTGCGCATGCAATCACAAAGACGCAACGCTGAGTGCGCACCAACGCGCCGACAGTTGCGCACATACGCGATGAACGCGTGCTAGCGCTCCCTCGGATGTGCTTATTGGCTATCTTGGCGTTCTTTTTCCTTTGATCTAGATAAGTGTTATTTTTTTGTATTAACAAGGGCAATCACGTGACTAGAACGTGTGCGCCATAGAGTACTGCACGAATTTGATCGCGTGTGCATTTTGCTAAAACACATGATCTATGGGACGAGCGCGTAACGAACTGTTAGTGTTAATTTGTATTTACAAGCCCGGTCACATGATTGCGCGGGGATTGCGCGTGTTGTCTAAAACTATCATTTGTCAAATTCATGGTAAAACGATCTTATGAAGGATATAATTACAACTAACGAATGGGCTTCTTGTGATAGTAAAATCTATTACCGAGGTGGGCTCGAAATGATTATTACCCGAAGCGTAGCTGCTGGTAATAATCATTTTGAGCCCACCGAGGTAATAGATTGCCTATCACAATCAAGCACATTAGTTAGTTGTTTTATATCACTCATCAATATCACGGATTGTGATCATCTTATAGCAAAATAAGTGAAAGTCTCTTAAATATTTCATAAAATCGCTTGTAAATTTTGATATAAAAATCAATCGACATTGATGAAGCCAGTATGAGCCTCCAGAACCATGGCGCATCTTATACGCTTAAAGTCATTGTTTATTTTGCGCATACAATCACAAAGACGCAAAACTGTGTTCGCACCAACGCGCTGGCAGTTGCGCACATACGCATTATTAAAGGGTACCACCAGCCAAAAATAGTATTCGTATAAATAAAAGGTAACATCTTTATAATTCCATTCCATCAACAAGTTCACAAAAGTATGTTTCCAGAAAAATATATAATCTGAAAACGCATCAACATTTTAAAGCACTATCTGAATGTACGAGACTAATTTGTGCAGAGCAAACGAATCGCCCGGGATTCCATTGTCTCTAAACGTACGCGTTAATAGCATTGGCGCACTCGCAAACCAGGAACCAGGAAATAGCAGTGGTTCCCTAAGTGGTAGAAATAAATGTCTTTGTTTATGAATTACACAAACCTTTGCAAAATGTTGCGTATCTATTTGATGTCACAAAACGGTACCAAGACATATAATTATGTGCTGTTATTTGCCTGGTGGTCCCCTTTAAACATTATAAAGAACGCCCTAGAACAAAAAGAAATACTCGAAGATATTTCCTATTCTTGGTATCATTTGTTCTCCTTTATTATTAGATGCGTATCGCTTTGTTTTGGGGTTAAAATATTGTAGAGACTTAAAGACTTGATATAATAACTGACAAGAATTATACTTCTAGCGTAAGTGATAAATGTACCTTGAACCCGATCTTGACTGCATATTACACCAGCGTTATTTGAATCCATGCAGGTCCTTGTGAGTCCATACGAACAATCTGTTATATTTGTTTCTGTTTCTTCACACACGAGATGAACCAGTGGTCCGAGTCCCCGCCCGAATGAACTCTCACTCAGCATTCCGAGCGCTCCGGGAAATCCGAGACTTCTGCACAAGAGTTCGGTGGCATTTATGTAAGGTGATCTGTGCAAACACTCGCCCACTGTCCCTCGTGAAGGATTTCAATTCTCCCTTCATTTTCCTTGCCACCAGCCAGACGAAACGTACCTAATGCATGTGTAACAAATAAATGTATGGACTACTGAGTATACTGGCATAGTTGTCGGGTTGCTGAAGGTGGAAGGTCAAGGGGCAGGTATCCTCTCCTCTTTAAATTATGGTTACATCGCTAATAGTGCGCATAATCATTGCCATGCGGTTAATCCGGATCATGTGTTGTTGATGCACTAATCTGATTTGTTAAAACACGCACATTTTGTTTGCTTCCAATTAAGTAATCGTAATATCATACTGTCCAAGCAAAACAAAAAAGCAAATATCGGGGACTTGTCTCTTGGTCCACTACCATTTGGTCCCCTGTTATTTGGTATAAACCCAGTTCGTCCAGATTAATTTCGTCTAGCAATCATCTAAGCCTATGGATCAGTTCGTCTACCTGTCAATTCGTCTATAAACCACATTTGCTACTACCCATTTGGTCTAATATGTATTTCGAGTCTAATAACCAGTTAGTCTAATCATCAATTGGTCTATAAATCATTTAGTCTGTGGCAGTCAGTTAGTCTACAAATCATTTGGTTTACTATTCAGTTCAGTTGGTCTACTAACCATTTAGTCTACTGTACATTGGTCTACCATCTATTTGGTCTATAATCATCTTGATCTACAACCCATTTGGTCTACAATGCATGTAATACCATAGCTTCTTGTTTCAAGATTGCGATTAGATATCGTTGTACCAATCATAAATCTATCATTATTAAATCTTCCATTATATTCACATACTAAGAGTCTTGCACTACGATGGTTCAACAAATCACGTGATTGAAACATAGTTTTCGCCATCATTGATGGGAGAAGAAACGTTCGTTACACTGTGTACTATCTTGGGTGAAAGTGCGTTGCACTGGGTACTATCATCAACGCAACAGGCGACCACCGCCCGCGGTGATGTGGCGCGAATTACAAATGTTATATGTTGCGTATACGTACACGTGTACGTAAGTACTGCATGCACTGTACTTATCGTACACTGTTTGCTATTACTCTATTTGCGCGTTTAGAACGTTGAATTTGAACTGTTCAGTGTTTCATCGTCATAAATTACAATTTTCTTGAATTCACACGGTTTCAATTGGAGTTTTCTGACCTGGAGTTGGAGTTCACTTTCATTTTAGACCTGCTTAGTGTTTGCCTATGAATGTTCATGGAGTTAATTGGAATAGCATTGTTGGTAAGTAGATTAAAGTCTAGTACGGTATAGTCTAACTATTTGAACTAGGCCTAAAAACAGTTAGATTGTCTTTCTCGTAGACCCTACCAATGAAATGTTTCCGATGTAGAGTATAAAGCAAATAATCACTTTTGGTTTCAGGCGATGACAAACTATCACTTCCTCGGCAATATGAATGTATGTTTACGCTATCTTTGCTGAGCTTCGCTTCTTGCTTACTATCGGAAAGCTCGTTAATTTGTCTTTGATATGATAATCTCATTTGTAATTATTATGCTTTATATGTGTGTGTGAGCAGTACAGGAAAACTCTCATACTCTCAAACATATTTTGAGATACTGCACACACCTCATTCAAAAAATCATAACGAAGGGGCTTCATTTAATTGAAAAAAACACATGAAGTTGAACATCATAAAGATCTATTAATATTGAAATGAAATTACCGGAAGTATCAGTATCTTTTAATTATTCACATGAGATTTTTAAATCCCAATTTTGAAATTAGCGCATTATTCTAACACATTACGGAGAAAGAAATAATGAATTATCTTTTAGAATTAAAATTGGGAATGCCCCTGATATGATCAAGTTACATAAATTATTCTTAAAGGGTTAGTACGGTTTTGGGAAGGCTGAACTTTAGAATTAAACCAAAACCTGCATAGTAACATAACAAACTAATAGTTATAACTCCACCATGCTCGAAAGGTATACAAAATTACAAATGACTAAGTAAAAAGCCTTGTTATCATTCAAACAGAGCTATTACAACACAAGAGGGTGCTCTCTAAAAAGGCATTAGTTTCAACCATTTTTCATACAAAATTATGCATGTGATGCTTTGTTGAAATAATAATTAAATATAAGCGACCATCAACTACTATTTAAAAGCCACTTCTGTAAAATTGTTGAAAAGTGTAAGCATTTTTTGTTTAAATCATCGAATAAATTTGAACATACCTTGAACATACCTTGAAGGCCACACCTCACCACCTTCGTCGTAAGAGTAGATAGTTGCGTGGCAGGGTTTAGGGGGCCCTTTTGAGCCATTTTTAAAAACTACTTGGGGCCCAAGTAGGATATTTCAGCCATTTCTGAACCGATTTAGACCAAATAAAGTTTATTCTGCCATTAAAATTGCATGTTCTTTCAATTCGACACTCAGTTTTTCATTACCTCACAAAAGTTGTGCTTTGCAAGGCCATCTCTACCAAAACTAAACTACTCATTTATCGTTCATTTATGATTTGTTGTTTTGTTAATATAATATACTTGTAATGTAATACTATGTTTAGTGTTGTTTTGTTCATATTGTTTTTAATGCCCTGTGGACGGGAAAAGAATAACAACAAAGTAAATACCCCTTTAACAAGATAAGTTATGTTATATGTAAACCTTTGTATAATTGTTATTCAGTGTATTCAAACATGAAATTTACCCAATGGGTTTAAACTAGCAAAAAATTGTCCAATACACAAACAGGACAAAGTGAATCTTGTTAAAATGATATACCTATTTCACCATTGCCTCTATTCTCAAAAGTATTTGAAAAATGTACTTATAAACAAAGCAAGAAGCAATTTGGGTTGAAGATGCAAGCATTCTGCATAATGGTAAATATGTATTAGAACGGATATTTTTACTGCAAACTAAACGAGTTGCGAGAATAATTGCTAAAACATCATACCGTAGTCAAAACTACTTTCTTAAATATCTTACCTGTATTTCTTTTGCATACATACCATTGCTATTATTTCTGGATTCCTACCATACACAGGGGTGTAGCGACGGGGGGGGGGGGGGGTGGGGGGGGGGACACGGGGGGTACGTGCCCCCAATAGTTTTGAAAAAACGATAGAAAACATAAGGGGGCATTTTCGAAAGAAAACAAAAATACATAGGTGTGCCCCCCCCCCCCCCCCAATAATGTTGCGTGCCCCCCAATCAGTCCCACCACGCTACGCCACTGACCATAAATGTCATAATAACATGCTTTCAGCAAACTTTCAAGGTATATTCAAATTTAATGAATATTATCACTATTATACTAGATCTGAATATTATTATTATGTAAAAATATGTAAAATTTCAGTCAAAAACGCAATTTTTATACGAAAAGTGCACCTATTATGAAACAAATTACAAGATGAACTTAAAAATTGTAGAACTATAAACATCATCACAATACAATTAGATAAATACTTCATATAGAAGAATTTCATAAAACAAGATAATGTATTATGATTGAATGTAAATAGATATAATTTAAAGAGGTAGTACATGTTTGGTATGAAGGCTGATCTTTAGTAACCAAAATCTCCGGAATGACATTGCGAACTAACAGTTACAACTCCATCATGCTCGAAAGGTATAGAAAATTACAACTCAGGAAGAATCATGTGTTCATTAAAAATGAGCCATTAAAACACAAGGGGGCGCAATAAAAAAAACTATTTTCATACAAAATTATGCATGTGATGTTAAGTTAGAGAGGTCATCAACAACTACATACAAAAGTTAATGGCAATTTTTGAAAAAGTGAAGCATTTTTGTAATATTAAAAAAATCATCGAATAAATCTGGGCCCAAGATAATTTTGGATATATTTGTTTATATTTCAGCCGTTTATAAACCGATTTTGATCAGATAAAGTTTATTCTGTCATTAAAATTGTACGATCTTTAAAATGTTACACTCAGTTTTGAAATTGAACTACCCCTTTAATTCTTTGCATTCGTGTATTCATATATATTTATGATTCATGTTTGTGTTCCATTATTTTACCTGTTTCATCCCTTTCAAGGCGTGAAGGAGTTACGGTAACTACTTATTGATACCAGTGGCGTATCCAGGATTTTGTCAAGGGGTGGCGGGGGTTTCATCAGCCAAATTTCTGTCAGCGGGGGGGGGGGGGGGGGGGGGGGGGGGTGGTAGTCGTAGAAAGTTTTCGAAACCGAGACCAAGTACCTTCAGAATTTTCAAGACCGAGACCAGGACCGGTCCAAAATTGTTCAGACCAAGACCAGGACCGGTCAAAAAATGTCGAGGCCGAGACCAAGACCATTGGTTGAGAATCCTGTAAGAGGGAGGAGGGGGGGGGGGGTTCTGAAAAAAGATCTAAATCTTTAGTTTATAATTTGATTTTCATACGTTTAGAAGGTCCTTCCATTTCGATATTTTATCTCAATTGTACATTTTGTTATACTTGCTTGTCGGTCTACCCTGTAATGTTTTAAACGAAATGGTGAATAAAGTAAGTTAAGAATTTCAACGTTGAAGTCAGCATTTTTATGGCGCGAAATACAACGATTTTGTGTGATATTTGCTCTGTATCTGTGTTTTTATCGGAACGGTTGTCATAACGATTTACTCGTGAAAAGTGGCGTGAGTCTCCAGCATGTCGTAATCAAACTTTTGTATTCCTAGGCCATAAGTCTACTAATTATTCATCTCCCAATTGAAGTGCAAGGTGTATTTCGGTCATTTTAACAATTACCTTCACAATTACCAGACACAAATGTACAAATCAATAAGCCAACATAGTCCCGTTTCAAAGAGACTTGCTAACAGTGATATACGCTTACCTGGGTGACGATGCGGATTACAAACAACCGCTGCCCTTGTCCGTCTACATATAGCTTCTGAGAATCCGTAGTAACATTCCGAAAGATTCGGTTCATTTTCCTGACACATCAAACGTACTGTTCGCTCACCAGTCCTTTGTCCGAATGGATCAACCCTTCCATATCCATATGTTTCTATAACTGGGTATAATTGAAGCGATTTACTAAATCCTAGGTGTCGGCATACAAGATCAGCCTTTAATGACGTCAAATCTTCTGTACAAACATTTGCCCAATCGCGGTCGTGGTAGATTTGAATTCTGCCCTCATTTGAGTCAAGTCCACCTTCCAGACGTACAATGCCTGTGAAAAGGGGAAACATACAGGGTGTCTCAAAAAGAATGGTACAGTCAGGAAAACAATTATTAAAATATGATAAAATGCTCTTTGTATGACATATTTTCATTCAGCGGATCTCAAATTATATCTGATTGTATACAAAAAATACAAAAACCAATTTGTGCCGATTTGCGTATTTGCACTGAAAATGGTGTTTGACAATTGTTGCACACATTGGACTTCTCATTAAGACTTATGATATTATAGCGATGTAATAATGGCTAGAGTAAAATGTTATTCATCACTCCTGACACTGGAAGGGTTAACGGTGGTGAATAATGGTACAATCTCCCTAAAAAGCAAGTTTTCTGGATAGAGTTCTTCCAAATTTACCTTGCTTCATCATTCTGATCACGAGCACTTTTGCCAGTTCCGAATTGTGTCGCAAAGCTTAAGGCGTTTGCATTGTACTGTTTTCGTTTTATTGATCGTAGACATTTATCAGGCTTTGCGTTTGAATATTAAGACCATAAAGACAGTTTACTCAAGGGATAGCTAATTTTAAAGTGTAGCAAAGACTCGCATAGTAATAATACTCATTAATGCTCAAACATTACATTAGTAGACGAATCGTTGAAGATTTTGATCCAACAAAAGGCGTGAAATCTATTGAAATGTAATTATGACATTAGTAACAACACATTTAAGCACCATATTCAGCCAACTTAGTAATTGCTCAAATCATGCTACATTTTTGCTATAAAAATATTTACATGTTGGTAAGTCGTTTTGTGCACAGAACGTCAATTGACACAAAGTGGATTTCGACATTTTTGCAAACAAATAACCATATCTCACGAATGATACATCCAATTGAGCTGGGATTAAAAAAAAACATCAGAATGCCGGAATATGTATCTGTAATATGACACCAAATATGCATGTATTCCAAATTATCTTCATATCTTAAAAAAATATTTTCAAACTGTACCATTCATTTTGAGACATCCAGTATTTATAGGCGACATGTAACAGCAGCAATACATTTGACATGCTTGCAAAACCCCTGCACTTATCGGTAGTTCATGTTTGGATTATATTGTCATGTTATATTCACATAATGTGTGTACTAGACTCAGTGGCGTACCCAGGATTTTTTCAAGGATGGGGGTTTGTCAGAAAAAATTCTGTCAGCGGGAGGGGGGGAGCGTGTAGTCGTAGAACATTTCGAAACAGAGACTAAGTACCCTCAACATTTTCGAGACCGAGACCAGGTCCATAGTCCAAAATCTTCGAGGCCGAAACCAAGATCCATTGATTGTGAATTCTGTAAGCGGGTGGGGGGGGGGGGGTGTTTTTCATAGAAAATTCCAGGTCCGGTCCAACATTTTCGAGGGCGATATATTGTCAGTTTTTCAGAAGAACGAAAGTTTGTGAAGAGGCCTTTTTAATGGTAATAAATCTACATGTTGATTTTATGGACAAGTGCAGGGTTTTCTATAGACGGTCACAATTGTATTAATTCAGCACTAGATTTACCGTAGATGAGACCTAGACCACTGGTTGGGTCGTGTTAGGTTGTCCGTCAAACAAATATGTTCGCGGCCGAGACCAGTTACACGGGTTGGGTTTTAGTTGTGTAGTTAATTTTGGCCCGAGAACAATGCTTTAGATGGCCATAACCAATAACAAGTTGGCTCGAGTCGGATAAAACGGGACCCGAGACCAACAAAAGTTGACCTTTCTGAATTTGGGGGCGTACCTACACACCAAACGCACCCCCTTGCTATGGGCCTGAAATTTCAAATGTGGTCTTTAAAAAATCAACTCTGTCCCAATATTGAATCAGTACTGAGTAGAGGCTAATTTGATATTCTGATTAATCAATGGTCAAATATGGAGGGGAAAACACGAAACAAGTCTAACGATATCATCAGTTAGTGGTTGATCGTTGTGAGTGGTGTATGTCACATAAGCATGTGTTAAATTCACAAAATTGTTTTTCAAACAATTCATCGAAGAATCATTAGTGGTGGTTACATTTTGTATAGCATATGCGGGATGTGTCTGAAAAAGGAGTTTAAAAGCATACCTGGGTGATGTTGATTTTGAAAACACATCACTTCATTGGAACCATAACTTAGACTACAGGCGTCAACAGGTATGTATGAGCAATCTTCCATTCTCGTAGTCGTTTCTGCACATTCAACTTGGATTTGAGGGAACTGTGCTTGGCCGAAGTCAGGATCATATTTTCGCCATGTTCGTTCAAATGATCTGATGAATCCCAGATTTTCACAAACGAGATGTGCATACACAGCGTCATGATCGCCCACATGACGTGAAGTGAAACACGCAGTATGCCATTCGCCGTTGTAAAATGTTTCCACCCTCCCTTCATTTGCGTACGTTGAACCTACCAAGCGCACTTGACCTGTGGTCAAAATAAGAACAGAAAGAATCAGTGTGTAGAAAATACAAACTTATTTTTAAAAAAACTGTACTTACTCTTGTCAAAAATGTACAAAAGATGTTTTAAATAGTTTTTAATGATCTCTCTATTTCATCATTATTTCAACAAAACATCGCATGGAAAATTTTTAATAAAAAATAGTTGAAACCAATGCTATTTCAAAAAGCGCTCTTTTGTTGATGAAATCAGGCTCTTTACATAGACATTTGAATGTTTGTTATACCTTTGAGCAAGTAATTAATTTACTATAGGTTTTCCCGCTCAATTTTACACTTTTTTCAATCGAATTCATTAAGGGGCATTCAAATTCACGCATTACCGCGGTAATCGTTGGTATCCGTCTTACAAATTCCGAATAAGTGCAAGGCGAATTCATGCATACGCAGAAGCTTTCGTGAATAGACACAGAAGTTCATTTATGGGCACTCGAATTCGGAAATGTGCACCCAACTGTCAACTGCCCTTTCGCGAATTCGAATGACCATTTATGAAAAGGTATGCTCTTTGTGCCAATTCACTTGCTCCTACGTGATTTTGAACGACTATTGACGAATTCGAATGCTGCTTCGACACGGCGATCGCAAATCGCGTGAATTCGTTTGCTCCTATTATCAATTCGAATAACACAATCGCAAAATTGAGAGGGAAAACCTATATTAGTTTATAATGTTATTGTGTTCAGGCGCGACGGAAACCGTTTTGGCCGGGGGGGGGGGGGGGGGGCGAAGACGTAAGGGGGCTCACGATTTGTTTGTGTCATGCCCAACCACACTTTCAGGGTTGCCAAAGGTGAGAGTGAGACATTGTGAGGGAGCGAGGTGACTGAGGGGCCGAGGGTGTGAGTGGGGTGTCCCCACGGTAGGGAGCTTTTGCTGTTTTGGATTTGAATTGTGCAATCTGTTGCTTAACCTACTTTTGGCATGTTTGGGGCAGTTTATTTTTAAAAATTAGAATTTGAGATTTTCATATTAAACAAATCTCCAACATCTATTTTACAATATCCCAAGTTTCAGTTTGATATCATATTCCGAAATGACTCTAAAATCGCAATCAAGTTAATGCGTCATCAGTCATTCAATAACCTAAAAACTATGCTTCAAAAAAAATGAGAACACTACACCAGAAAACATTCCTAAAATCATTAACTATTGGTCTTTCCCTTATTTTTTCTTTTAAATGGAGGTACATTATGCCCTGTTGAGGTGTTGTCTGCTACCCTCTCATAGGCTTGGTTTGACAGTGCTATATGCAGCTGAAATTACTTTCACTCTAAGGCTGACAGATTCACATTATTTTGTACTGCCCCACATACTCAAACCTGTGTGGGGAAAGTGATTTTTACTAACTAGTGACTAATTCAAGTATCTAAACTAATTCAAATTTATGAAACAAGTTAAGATTATACGAAAGATGTTATTCATCGCGGATGAACTATAACGATCATATACAAAATAATCACGCGAAGTAACGAACGAAAGAACGTACGACGTTTCGGGGCGCATCTGCTACCCTTCGTCAGGTACTATGACTTGGTTGTTGTTGTTATTAAAATTGTTGGCGTTGCATTCAAATAAGAATATTTTACGCCAAATATTACTTATTTTTTTCATAATCAAATTTTCAAAACTCAATTTCAAAATTAAAGAATAATAAAAGAAAAAAAGAAAAAAATAATTATGTCCATTGCACTGTTCCGCTCAACCTACAATCCGCTTTCTGATGGTATAATCTTGCCAACCCGGCTATATACGTTTAGCAGGCTTCTCGGCACAAGGCCTAGGCAACTCATATACACAGAATGCAGGCGGGGGTGCATAGTATCAGAAATATTACTGCGGATAATTAAACTATATATATCTATAAACAATATCTTACACATACTGTAAGCACTTTCATTTGGGAGCTTAATCTAAAATAAGTTTAACCCGTCACCAGTTAGTGTTAGTTAGTTAATTTAAGTTTAAATAGCGACGCAGTCAGCATTGACTATTTACGCCATGTCAATATAATTTGGCTAAGGCCAATAACAAAAAAAAACGTTTATATTCAAAATTATTATCCTAATTATATTCTCCATTTGAGAAATCAGTGAAACGGGACCCCCTCCCCCCTCACTCACTGATTCCTCGTTGGAGATCTATATATATCTATTAGTCTATTTATTTACATATTTCTTTACAACACACAGAATCAACCATATTTTGGTCGAGAAAAATATATATAGCAGGCGCGCACCTAAAAAAAAGGGGGGGGGGGGCAAGGCGTTTAGCACCAGACTAGTGCCGCAGCACTAGTTCGCGGAGGCCACGAAAAAACCCAGATAATGCTGGAGGAAACGTGGTTGCGTCCTAGGGTACTAAACGAGGGTTAGTGTGCAAAACTAGAACTGCACGTACACAGTCGATACGGTTGGGTGGTTGTAGCGCTCTCGCCGGCTGCGCTGATTGGCCGTGTGCTAATTGGTCGTGTCGGTTACGAGCGCTGATTGGCTCGCCGCTAATGGGGGCGTTGGCGTCTGCTGCGATCCAAAGTCATCGGCTACGTTGATTGGGCCAGTGGGTACTGGATGCTGATTGGCTCGCCCACTAATGGGGGCGTTGCGATCTATTGTGTTCCCGCCGTCACCGGCTGCGTTGATTGGACCAGTGGGATCTGGTCGTTGATACCGAAGGACCTGAGATTCAAGCCCCGGTAACACACCAAGGGAGCCAGGAGAGCAGCTGAGACAGCCTCTCTCCGTTTATTACGCGAGAGAATCAATCTGAACCGCCTCGCCAAGCAGGGGTGTCGATCCGTTTTTGAGATTGGGGGGGCGAAATTTGAAAATTTTTCTAGAGTGACCACTGAGAGAGCTAAAGCCCACATTGGCATGCCCGGAAGTTTTATTATGCGCTCATTGAAAGTGTCTTGATGGCTCGAAGACCTAACTTTGGGGGGCACCCATATTTAGGGACAATAATGGGGGTCCAGGGGGCGGAGCCCCCGGAAGCTTTTATATTTCAGACATTTGCTCCTATAGCATGGGTGTTAAAATTGTATAAAATAGTGAACCTACTCATAACGTATTTTTAAAGGGCATAGCGAGGAAAAGACTGAGCCTTGCATGAGATGGATCCACGTGATCCATGTATACTATAGAGCCATCGAT